>VZRI01009557.1:203282-235196 GCA_013397515.1 Upupa epops
CCGCAAGAGCCCTTTTCACGTCGACAAGCTGGAGCTTCTCCTCACCGGGAATGCAGAGTCCGGCGCTCTGCCTTCTGTCTAGTGTTTCCCACAGATCTGTCAAGCCTGATTTAGAAGGAGACTCCCTCATTTGGGATTAATTTCCAGGCATATTGGAAAGTGTATCTCTAAGGGGTTCGCCTTCTTTTTATTCTTTCTCTGTTCCAGATCAAGGTTTAAAACCTATTAAGTCCCTCTCACACTGTTCGTCACAGTCAGGATGTCATAACCATCCTCAAAAACTTAAAAACTGATTTGTTTCTCCAAGCTGCATCTTTCCTTGCTGATACGTGGGCGAGGGGAGTTCAGAGAGGAATTAAAAAAGAGAAATACACCATTTTCAGCATTACTGCTGCAGCATACGAAAGAACAACTAAATAATAGAGGAACATTAAAGCGTTGCTAGAATGATGTGGTCATAAATCAGACATTCTCCTTCAAAGTGCTAAGCCTGCAGAATCAAAGACCCATCACAGACTTTTCACCAGTGGGATACTTCTTTTTCTTTGGCAGTCAACGTGGTGTCAATAACTTTTGACCGATATTGTCCGGTTATGACTGGGAATCCACAGTACCTCTTCAGTTTCTCTAATAAAACCCCGCGTCTTGTAGTCTTTAAGTAATGAAGAAAGTTTGGGCATAGCTAGGAATGATTTAGTGCAGCAAAAATTGGTATGTGATGCCAATGAGTGACCAAACTAGAAAACTCATTTTTAAATATTTAATCGTTAGTGTTAACAATAACGGCATAATTGTCACTGTTTTATTAAGGCTATTTTTTACGACAGGGTAGAGGTGAAAAACTTGCAGAGACTCGAATAATAGAAGCATTATTCTGGGATGTAAAACAAGCTGGTACAATGACAGCACGTAACATGTAAGTGGTGTTGAGGAGACAGAAGACAGAGTCCTGAGTGGGATGTGCCTAGGAAAGCATGTAATAGTATTTACAGGGTCCCATCCAGGACACGTTTCTCCCCCTGTGTTGCTCCCTGAATGACGGATCCCGGCACCTCTATGGAGGGCAACTGCCTGGTCTTGATTTATTTAATTATTTATCTTATTTTACCTGTTGGCTGTTCAAAGCAGTGCTCCCCTGCTGCCGCCGCAACCTCTGGAGATTTTCACTCAGTTAGATCAAAATCTGGAAAGAGATAGAGGCCTCTAGTCCTGCCGCTGTGACACTGAGGACTACTTTGTCTGTGGAAATTAGATCTGCTGCTTTACTGATTGCAGCTAGTGAATCATGCAGGAATTTGGGCTTTCGATTTCAGTTCCTATCGCTTCTAGGCTCTTCGAGGGCCATAAAACTGCGGCAATCTTTTAATGTTAAAATGAGTAGTAGAAACACCATCTGCATGGCAAAATCCCCGATCTGAAAGCAGAAGAGTACTTACGGTGTGAGTTTAATGCGACGGAAGGCAGAGGTAAATTAAAATCGACATCATTTCAGTGCATCCCGTGACTAGGTGTTTTGGGCAGAGGGGTTTGGTTTTGACTGGGTGTTTTGTTTTGTTTGTCCTTTTAGATTTGATTTAACGAGAATTGAGCTCGCAGCCCTTGGTGCTGTGCATCTTCGCGAAAGCCGCTGGAGGGTGACAGTATCTCCTGAGTGCACCTAAGCATCCCTTAGAGAAATACTGAGTCCTTTCAGGGATCCTTAGTGCCCCAAACAGCAGTTTTAAGGGGGTACAGCATAACCAAGAGAAAACCACAGGAATGCCAGAGGAGAACACACAGCTTTTCCCAGGCGTTTACTATTTTCTTCTAGACGTGGAACAGCGTTTGTTGTTTTGCTTATGTTTTCTTCCTGAACCAAAACCTGCCTGTTTCATCCCCATTTTATTCTCCCCCACGGGACCTAAGCTAAAGGGGAGAAAATCCACCTTCTCGAACTCGTGTTAGGGCTGGGTTTGCTGAAACTTAAAGCACTTGGGTGACTCAGGAGGGACCGAGAGGTGCTGCAGACCCCGGCACGAACAACACTGCCTGCCCGCCTCATCTGTGCCCGTCGCGGCGCCCCACAGATCCACTCCGCTGCCTCCCTGGGCAGCCGGCAGAGCCCCGGACACACACTCTGCTGGCCTTTCCCGGAAGGAAATGGCTGAATTGAGGGGTGTTTGCAATTCACAGTGTCATCGGTGACCGCCGTAAACAAACACGCACGGTCAGATCCAGCGGCTGTCCGTGCCTTCTTGTCGTCCTTAGGTTTCCAGAGCCAGCTTTAGGCCTGGCTCTGCTCCAGGTAGTACAGATCCCCATATTTTCACTGGGATAGTTTTACATGGAACTTTATCAGCAAGTATGGGGAAGGATGCAGTTGTGGTTCAGAGCATTAGAGACTGACTCTAAGAGGTAGAAATTGAATCCCCATCTGCTCTGGATTCAAAAGGAGCAGCTTATACACTGGATCCTATAGACACTTTCCATCCTTAGGGAGGGGCTGAGAAATCCCTACAGAAGGTTCTTTTCGAGATATGGCTGTCCAGGGAGTACTGGATCTGCAGAGGGACGTCTTGCAATTAGAGAAATGCCCGGAGTAAGTATCTTACTCCAGAGACCCAGCTGTGTACCTCTCATAATGAAAGGGTGATTACTATTTTGATTTGAAAATGAGCAAATTTGATCCCATGAGAACAAGCTATAGATGTGTGTAAATAATGTCAAGAAATGGAAAGTTATATATGAAAGAAACAAATGAAAAGGATGAAAATATTTTTAAAGGTTTTTCAAGCAAAAAAAACTAACCCATGAAAATGCAGCCACCTAGGACAGGCACCACAATGTTGATTCCCTCCCTCCTCACCAAGGCTGAGTGTCCTGAAAAAGAAGCAGTTGCTCTTGTGCCTTGTTCAGTTTTTGTTCTCTTCTGCCTCTTTCAAACTCTCCCCAAAACAAACACATATAAAAACTCACATATAGACGTCGAAGGCATACTGGAGTTTACTAACTTTTTACTATGATGTGTGAAATGTTAAACCCTTAGCCTCTGGTCTCACCTACAAGAAACTGTATCTACAGCTAGCCAAGTGAGATGGCATAATCAGTTATCGTGGTGCATTTTCACAGCAGGTTAGGCTGCCTGGTTTATTTTTGGCTTGTACTGCTATGCACAGCCCTCAGGGTTGAGAATGTGCAGCCACAAGCTGGGCCTGTCCCACAAAATTAAAATGTCCATCTTGACTTCCAAAGTGGTGGTAAAGTGGTCACTCAAAGCTGCCTGACTCAGTAATGCCCTGGTTTACATCCTGCGTGTTGGACCACCAATGCCTAACCACTACTTTTCCAACCCCTGACTGCAAAATCTGTGATCCACTAGAAAGAACAAAGATGACTGATGGCCAAGGTGAGCACATTGCAGCAGGGAATGTTCACTGAACCAAGCTTTCCCAGATGAATTGTGCTTATGTAGATCCTTCTCCCATTCTTGCCTTTTCCTCTCCCCGAGTTCAGCTCTGGGCACCATATGCATAATACCTCAGAAGACTACTTGGCCTATGAGATTTAGTAATCAGGGCAAAAGCAGAGATGCAGGAAACTTTCCCGGTAAGTTATGTGCTTCTGCCAGAGAGCACTGAGTACAACCCAGAACAAACAGGAAATTCTGCGTTTGTTTTTAAAAGCTTATACCAAGGCAAGTAAAATCTCTGGAACCTGATTTATTAATGTGTTTTTCATTTTATTTTTTCTTCCTTGGTTGATGCATATTTAGGAAGAACCTAGAAATCTTTCTGGAACTACCGACAGTCTTCTGATCCTGTCTTAAGCTATGTAGTATCAGTAATTTCTAATAAACACTACAGCTGGCTTTTTCAGTCACTGAGAGCCAGAACCAGTGAAAGGGTGGAGTGCGAAAGGAGGTTACTCGAGTTAGCCACCACTGTAATAGAACTGCATTAACCCCTTGAGGCATACATACCGGCAATGCAGAGTGTCACCTCGGCGCACCCCCACCTGTCTCCCCTCTATCCCCGAACACGGCAGGGGTGTTTCTGCACCGTTTGCCTTGAAGAATCCATCTTGCAGGTCCTGCTTCCCTGTATGAGCTAAACAGGGAAAAAAAGTCTTATTCCCCACGGATCCCGATTCAGGGCCGACCTTGACCATGTTGCTCCCAGACTTGGAGAGGAAATTGCGGTCGCGTGGGCGACCAGTTAGATGGAGTTTCTGTCCAGGTGGTCTCACGGGATGCCCAGCATGAGGGAAAGGGGGGTTATGGGGGGTGTGAGAGGGTAGTGCTGGTCAGAAAGAGAGGCAGTGGAGAGACAGGAAGCTTGGAGAGACAAATCATCACTTTTCTGCTAGAAATCGGGGGCGTATTGGCATTGCGTGGACGTTGTTCATGCAGTGGCCTGTTACACTGCCTGAGAATGGGCGTGAGAAAAGATGATGTTAGAACCGAAGCCCAAGTGCCCGACTATTCACTGTTTCCGACAGAAGAAATGAGTATGTACGGGGGAACTCTGGCAGAGACGGGCATGGTCTCAGGCAAGGCAGCACTGCATAACATACGGCTAGTGTAAGAAAGCTGCAGCAGGTAGCTGTGGCACATAGGCAAGAACGGTTCCTCACCGCCCGCACTGCACTGTCCGTCCCGGGCTGGAGAGCTGTATTTCTCTGCCGGTTTATGACACAGGCATCTAGAGACTCATCTCCCAGAGGTTAATCCCGAAGTCACAGGCAAATCACATCGAAAAGAAGGCGAGTATGGAACACACCCCAGCCCCAGGACTGTGGGATTCCGGAAGAGGACGGCATCCTGCCATCTCAGACCAGTTCAGACCTGCTCATGCCCCCCCCTCTTCTCTCCACCCTCCCTGCTCCCCCACCCTCATTCGCTCTCTCCGTAACGCCGAAAGCGGCATCCTTACCCTTCCTCCCTCCCTCTCTCCCTGCCTCCCTCCTATCCTCCCGGCGGTCCCTGGCTGTGAGCACAGCGGCCCTACACTAACTGCTGTCTTCTTGCGCCCCCCACTGCTGATGGGCCGCAGAGATGAAAGGAGTAAACAACACAGCCCGCTCTTTTTTCTTTACTTTTTTTTTTTCTTTTTCTTTTTTTTCTGTGCCAGAGACTCGTGTGGAAGAAGAAGAAGGAGAGAAACAGGCAGGCAGCACCTCTGGCCAGGATTTTCCACATCTCTCTCCAGCGGGCAGGGAAGGTGCCTTCGGGGCGGTAGCCTCTCTAGGGGCCGGGTGGCATTGGCACCGCCCTCTGCACCTTCCCTCCCGGGGGAACAGCCCCACGGCCCGCCAGTAAAGCGCTGATTTATTCAGAGATTACATCATCCCCACTATCATTATCCCTCGAGGTCAAGAACGTTTTGCTCAATCCAATTTAAAACTGTCGGAAAACACGCACATGGAGAGAAACCGCTGCTTGAGTTGAATTCCAACAGGTCCTTTTGGGGAGGAACCTGAGCAAAGTAGCCGCAGCAGCTGAACTGGAGCAGCCTGGCTCTCTCCGATGCTCTCCAAGGGTGTCCCAAAAGTTAATGTTTCACAGAGGCAGCCAAAAGATTACATGTGCTGAGCCGGAATACATTGAATTAACTATGCCTCTGTGCTTTAATAGCATTCTTCAGCTTCTAAGACATAATAGATCCGTGGTGTTTGCCATATACCACATCTTATATATATTACACATAAAAGTGTATATATATATTCATGTATATATATATATATGAACACACGCATGCTTACGGCATGTCTGCATATAGATACTTTCTTCCCACCTTTGTTTCCCCAGTTAAAATCCAGTTTCAAACAATCTGCACAAATCCGGAAAGACTACATCGATGCGCCAGTACATGCTTCCTACTATAGGTACACGGCAATCTGTAGGAGTTTTTCATTTCCAGTCCACAAAACTCGTTTTGAATCCTTTTAGTCTTGCTGCCAACCAACAGTTTAAAAAAAATTAATAAAAAATAATGATCAAAGCATATGGAACACATCCCATAGGCTGCTCCTTTCTCGCTTGGCACTTGGATACGCCTTTCTTCCCGTGTTTCTAGCTAGCCCTGTAAGGGACACACATTACTTTACCGGCTTAGCTTCCTTTCCTGGGTATCACTGTGTCAAGATGGTTCTGTAGGGAAAACTTTGAAACACCTTTGTATTTGAAGGTGCATCCATCGCACCCTTTTACTGGAGCATTCCGGATCCTCCCTCTGGTTCTATATCTCCCATGGCAAGCAAGCACTCTAAGAGGAAGGGATGTGTGTGTGGTGTGTGTGTAGGAATCCAATGGGTTTACTTCTGTTTCCCTAATGTAATGTCCCATTTGAGGCACTGCAGTTCTTTAGCAGAAGCCAGACCTATCCTTCGGTGTTGGTGGTGTGAAAAAACCAAACACTCTCATAACTCAGAGATAGGAAGCGGATTAAAAAGTTGCAAAGAGGGAAATATTCCCTGGCATGCAGCTTGAAATGAGAAAACGCTGAGAATGTGTGTTCCCAAACACCCTCCGGTGAGCGCAAGGAGTGTGCCTGAGGGCTGCAGAGAGGAGAACCTGGGGGAGGGACACGCTGTTTGCCCCCTCACAGACGGCTGAACTCGCGTGGGGTTTGCACTAGGCAAATGGAACAACAAACCCACTCTGACCGAGTAGCGATAGATTCCAGGCTGAGCTGGCTGAGCTCACCGCTCACTGTGCCCCTCTCTGGGGGCAGCAGAGAGGAAGCCACCCTACTTTGTGGGAGAATTCAGGGTATCTTTAATTGCCTTTAGATGGTTACTTCATGCACTCCCGCAACAGAGACAGCGAGATGGTTTGGATCCTGCCCCTGCTCCCGAAACCGGAGGGGCTGCAGACAAGAGGGAGAAACCAAGCCCCTGACTTGTTCTTTTCCCAGCCAGAGCTGGCACGAAGCGCTCTGGGAATGCAGCGCCAGCAGCCGAGGTGCTAGAGGCAGCACCCCTGGCCCCACAGCTTCTCTAGCATCGGCTGAGGGGGAGCAGGAGACCTCCAAAGCCAAGAGCAGCCCTCAGGGCTCCGGGTAGAGCCCTGTGTGGAGAGCCTCCCCCTTTGAAATCTGGGGTGTTATCTTTTACAAGAGGCCCTCTTGCAAAAGAGGGGAGCAGAGCAGCTCCGCAGTGGCCTTGGAATGGGAAACGATAGGGAGAAATCTCCCTCCTCAACCCCTGTCTCACTCCCACCAAGCTGTTGCTGGAGCTATTTGTTGCATTAGTCCTCCACCCTGACAGCCGAGGATGATGTGGCTGGCTGCCCAGGGCTCTACTTTCCCCATCGGGACCCCAAGCACTCTCAGTGTAGAAAACATAATCTCTGATGCCATTAATATAAAGAATTCTACCAAGATCCTATTCCTCTGAAGCTGCAGAAACACCAAGGACATTTGGGTGAGGTCTTGGGCCATGCAGCTGGTTCTGGTGCCAGTTTGCACAGAGCCAGGCCTCCACAACCCTCCAGATTTGGCTGCAGCTGCAGGAATGACCTTTTTCTCTCTCAAGTCCTCCAAAAGTCAGACTCCAGACCAGAACTGGTTTGCTTTATACTGCCCAAGAAAAGACCAATTTCCAAACTGCTGGTGGAGTTTGGAAAACTTTCTGCCCCTGGCTTGACACCCCCCAAAAAAGCATGGAGAGGAGGTACCAAAACCATGTGTCCGAGGTGGCTGCCACACGCAGCACAGAGCAGAACAGGCATCCTCCCACTTCTTTTTTTTCTTTTTAATGACAGTGCTGCTGTGTGTACTTGTACAGATCCTTGGTGATTTCACAGCTCCCTGTGGTAATATCACCAGGCTCACTCTTATAATTTCCTCCATGCCTGCACAGATTTAGATTTATAGGTTTCTTACATACCCATTCACAGAAATAAGAAGGGCGGGAGTGGAGAGGACTTGATATCTGGCTGCTTTCTGAGGCTTCCATGCCAGATCTTTGCAAGTCTGAAGGCTTTGAAATGTGTGTTTGTTAACCAACTCCTTAATTGATCAATCCCACTTAGAAAGTTAGGCACACACTCACATGCCCAAATGCACACACAAAGTCGTGCCTAAAGAAGGGTTAAAATTTGTTTGAATGCATGCTGTAAAATGGGGGGGAACCCAAAACAACAAAACCAAAGGAACTCCAAACCTACACAGATCCTACAAAATCCTAAATAGTCTTGAACGAATCTTTGCATGGCAGATGCATTAATCCTGTTTAATAACCACTCTGGTGCCTGCTAGGTCAAAACTCTCCCAGCACTAAGAAATCTGAACTTTGTGTGGATTATGATGAAATCAAATTGGTGTATCAGCATGAAAATTAGACAATGGAAAAGCAGCTGCTGTGAAGCCTAAAGGGTCTGAGTTATCCAAAGGTTAGGGTCCAATCCAACCATCTCTGAGAAGAAGGGAAACAAATGTAAACGGTGACGATGACAGGGAAAGAGGAATGAAGCATCTTAAACCTTTTAACTCTTTGTGTAGTGGGACATTTTCAGCTCATATATATCTCTCTACAGGGATGTCTCTTCGCTCACTGTACTCTTTCATAGCTGAGATTTACCAAGTATATTCCTGCTTTAGAGAGCCTGTCCCGAACCATCACCCCAAGAAATGTCACTGCAACAGAGCTCCGTGGATGAAATGCCCAAGGGAGACAACTAGTGGTTCTGCCTCAGATTTTGGCAGATAAAACAGGATCTGCATGTGTCCCAGTGAAAATGGACTGGAACAGAAGCCGGTTCCTCATTTCTGAGACAGAAGTACATGTATAAGTTAAGGATGTTCCAAATGAAAATATGTTCTCTAAGCCTTGCAAGTTGGTGAAAGGCAGCAGTGAATGAATGGCAGATGCTCTGCACAGGCTCTCTTTTCCATGACATCAAGCTTTAATGCTAGTAAGACACATTTCCTAAAGAGATGTCATTTCTTATGAAAACAAGAACCGGAGATTCTGATGCACAAGTACCCATCATTAGCTGTATTTTTAGTGCAGTTATTAAAGGCTCAGTCCTAACCTTCTGTCTCTCTGCCTCTGGAATGCTTTGCACACCCTTTGTATAGTAGGAGTTAATCAAAGCAATTCTCATGGTTAATACACCCCTCCAGTCAGCACAGTGTTGAGCTTTTGTATCGGGCTAGCCAATACCTGTCCAAGGGTTTGCATATAGAATGACACCAGAGCACTAACTTCCAGGTGCCTAACTATCACACAACAGAGAAGTTGGACCTGACCTTTGAACCAGGCAAGTTCTCAGAGTAATTTGTACTTTGTAATCTATACAACTTGGGTGATAGAACACAACATACAGAGCTCTTCTTGATAAAATCTGTGACTGGGTTAATACTTGTTCACACATGGAACTATTTAAGTATGTCCATGCAAGACTTGCTGCTCCACCTCAGATCCACACCCCACCTTAACCCAGGTGAATTTCCTGGTTAGACGAAACCAAGTTCCCAGTGGAGATAAGGAAGAACACAGGAACTTGTTCAGAACAAGAATGTTTAAGGGTACTCAGGGAGGGCTGATCCTACCCTGATTTGCATGAGCTTTCAAGAATAGACTCTCCTTAGCACAGTATGATCCTTTCAATAACTTCCAACTTCAGGGTGTCTTCTGTTGCTTTGCACTAAGTTTTTATAATCAAAAAGTAATGAAATTATACAAAATTTAACTGATATAAAGTGCTTTGATAACTCTCCACATAACTCATAGAATCACAGAATCACCTGGGTTGGAAAGGATCTCCAAAGGTCATGTAGTCCAACCCCTCTGCAATAAGCAGGGACATCCTCAATTAGATCAGGTTGCCCAGAGCCTCATCAAGCCTTACCTTGAATATCTCCAGGGATGGGGCCTCAAGAACCTCCCTGGGCTCCAATGTTCAACCACCATCTACCCTTCTCTAATTTGAAACCATTGCCCCTTGTCTTACCACTACAGGCCTTCATAAACAGTTCCTCTCCAGGCTTCTTGTAGGCCCTTTTCAGGTACCAGAAGGTTGCTATCAGCTCAGACCACAGCCCAGACTACTTCTGCATAAGCATTGGATATAAAGTGTTAAAACTCATTTATTTTGAATTGAAGACCTCTTGTCACATTCATTAGGCCTGGTAGACCACTCAAGCAATGATGATGCGCTCATCTGTAGGTTACCACCTCCCAGCTATGACAGCACAACTGATGGACAGGGCACCTCTTAGTCCACTGCAATGAAATGGACAATAGATTTATAGAAACCACTGCAGGATCACATTAATTAGTCTCTCTGATTCCTGAGCCCTGACAGCTCTGCTGACAAGGCAGAAGAGACTCTACCTTCAGCTGCTTCATTCACAGCTACTGTTATTAATTAACCTAACATTATTTCAGTTTGAATTAACACACAAGACACCATGGCTGAGGAATGAGCACCCTCGTTTTTCACAGCTACAGTGAAAACAGCAGTAACCTCTTCCTCCACATCAGCTACATCCAAGGTGAATCATCAATCACATCCCCCAATGAAATGCTGCTTTACATGGATGCTCCTTTTTATGTTCTTGCTCCATTTCATTTATAATCAGGTTTTTAATTAGCTAAAGCAGGATCAAGATGCTGGATTTGTGATGGTGTGGAATGGCTGTGTCACCTATGGAATAATTTAACCAGCTATTACTTTCACTTAGCCAATGCAAACTTAAGTACCCTACGCAGCCCATTGCTGTTAGTTCAGAAAGTGGAGGCTGTGGTGATACACACTGTGTACTGTGGTGCAAGGTGTTGCAGAGCTGCACCAAAATACACTAAATCACATTCCAGAGAGTCTGATCCCACGACAGATTTTGGATAGAACTTCATTACATATTTTAACCATTTGGAGGACATTATTTTTATCTCAGGAAAAGACAACAGCCTTGTTTAGACATCACTGGAGTGTGGATGATGGAGGAGAGTGAGTCAGGAAATCTGGAGATTTCTTCCTGCCTGACTGTTGGCTCAGTGACCTTGGATAAGCCCTAATCTTTCCAACTCCACTTCCCAGCCTGTAAATTAGGGGTAATATTAGTTACTTCATGCTAATGACTGCAGTTGTGATCAGTTATCAGTTTTGCTATTGTAAAAAAAAAACCCAAACCACTTGTAGTATTTTAAAGAGGAACAATGTCCTTGCTATTCATGCTGATATAATTTATATTAACAAAAAAAAACCCACTCCCTTACCCTGTTCATTAGGATCACTTTACAGTACTCTTCCAAGAGTCTGTCTCTGGAAAAGGAATAAATCCAATTTGTAATCCAATTCATCTGCTTAGGGGCATCCCAGGCATTATACAGCTGCTGTGCAACATCTGAAGTGGATACAACCCAGTTTTCATTAGAGCAGATTTTGACTGGAAGACAAACTCTAGGTTTTTTTAATGGTAAGGTTCACATTTTTCTCTCACGCTTCTATTTTGTAGCACTTCATCTTTTTAGCCTGTTGTGATCATGAGGCAACTTCTCCTTTTTCCTCTCTCAGGAAACCAAAATGAAACATCCAAAACATTGCAGGTCAAATGTCTTTGTTCAAGAATTTCTCATAAAATAGAAAAAAAAAAGGACTTGTTGCTGTTAGCTCTTTTCCAAGCCACCTGGTTCCTCAAGAAGATGCTGGTCAGGTAAGTTGCTGCTGTCTTTTTTCCTGGTTCTGTCCAGTGTTCAGTCACCTTCTCTTTTCCTATATGTAGATGGAAAATGATCCCGGATAGAGGCATCTCAGTGCTCTCTGCTGTCTCTACACTATACAAATTGAGTCCTGCTTACAGTGCTAAAGAACAGCAGTAATAGTAATGATGATTAAGGGATTATTATCCCTAATAATTCCTTGCCATTGGAGCAGTGCCTGCAGACCTCTTCTATCACCCTGCACAATGCCAGTCTGTTTCTGCCTGATCCACATGGAGCACCAGGTCCATTCCAAAGCAGAGGCAACGCAGGCATTCCTGGACGTTCTAACTCCAATATTTTGTACAGTGGGCTGGCAAGTTGGATCAAAGGACTCAGCTCTTACAGCTTTTTAGAGTTGGCAAGTATTTTATGTTTGCAACAGTACTGCTTGGCTCTGTAACACTAAGTAAATCTAAAATACAGCCTAAAGCCTCTATAAAAGTAACATAACCCTCCAAGATCTGCAATCAATGCTTTATGCTCTCTTATGTTCTGCTGTAGATTTTACTGCAAGCCTTGATAGAAAGTCATTTACCTACAACCACATCCTGAGTAGGACAGTGTTGCTTGACAAGTGTCAGTCTGGAGGAAGCCACAGTAAAGCCATCAAACCCAACATTGTTTGTAACACTGCCTTTCTTATTAATTCTGTATTCTCTGGTTATTCCCATTCCAATTCCAGGCCTTCCCTGTCATTGTGCCTGTGGTGCCCCTATGCACTAGCTGGAAGGCTGTAACAGAGCTTGCATTTCTCGTGTAACAAGGAATTGTTTGACAAGGAAGGGTACATCCCAGGGCTCTGTCTAGCTTTCCCACAGAAGTCCTGATTCTGGTTTTACAGTGCTACGTGTCGAATGGCTAACACTGCAATACTCAGCCAAAAAACCACTTCCATTTCATATAAGTGGGTAAGCAGATCACTGCAGAAAAATTCTCTTCAAAGACAGTACTTGATTTGCTTGGAAAATCATGGCAATGCTAGGATACAACCCCATAATATATCTCCACCAACTGCGAAAGGAACTCTTCTAGGGACATTTGGAGGACATTATTTGGGTACAGAGAGTTGTTCAAGACTTTGGCTGTGACCAGGCTGGTGTTACAGGGCTGTGGGCAAATACGATTCATCATCTGTATGGTTGTAGCTGAGCAGGATTGCTGGTTTTGTATTTTTAACAAGACACATGCATGAGCTGAATAAAACATTAAGACAGAAGAGAGAAGCAGCTGCTGGGCCTGATGGCCATTGATCCTTTCCATGTGAGGGGGTAACCTTTGGTAACCCTGGCCCCATGTCATGTGACAGGGCCAGGAAATAAACCCTGGGCTCTTACCAGCACTCCTGTGTGTTACACCTTTATTGCAGTGATGACAGGTTGATGGCTACACTGAAAGGTTCTTTTCCTTTGGGGAGTCCTGTCCAATGTTCAGCTTTATCCACCATAAATGCTGTCTAAGTAGTGTAGGGTCACTGGGAAAAGTTTCTGTTCCCCTTTCAGTCCCACCCCTCCTAAATTCTGGGGCTGGGAAAGGGGCCCCTCACCTGCCTGTCAAAAGCCGCAAACACACTGTCACCATGCCCAGCTTTCTCCTCCCTGGAAGCAGAGGACGTACTTCTGTATAAGTCTTCAGAAGGATCCTACTTCCCTCTCTTCTTTTCTCATCCCACCTAGTCTCTTCCCAGCTCGGTGTACTAAACAACTAATCCCTGAGTGCTTTTCTTGGGTCTTGTGAGAGAATATGGCAAAGATGCTCCATTTTACATAACTCTTGTGGCAGACTGGAGAATACTACAACAACAATTCCTCTCCTTAACACTTTCACTTTTTCTTTATGGCAATGGCATTATTAGGGTTCTTAATATCCTACAGGGTTAGTATAAACACAGAGTTGCTGGAGAGGTATTGGGGAAAGAAAGAATCAGGAGGTAACTGAAGAAATAAGTTAACTAGGAAGGATGTCAATCACAATTTGTGAGACTATGATTTTTTGAATACTATTATTGTTTCTTCTATTCCACCCCTCACACCCCCTAGCTCCCTTTTAATTACAACTCGTGGGAAAGGTAATCTGACCGGTTTGATAATTCAAGGCACCGCAACAAGTGGTAGGAACGAGTTTAAACTGGAGATCCTGAAAGCTTTCTCTTTGCATAAGGCGAATTTATAACTTAGAAACTAAATATTTGTTCAAAGAACTTTTAGAGATGTTTGAGCACACAGGAGAGATGAAATGGCAGATTAAATATTTCATTTACATGCAATATGCATGGCAATAAGTCCTATCTTAATACCTCACCTGTTTTCTGAAAGCCTTTAACAAACATTGGACATTTCACCTTGCCGTTGTTATTTCCAGTGACTTTCTGAATAGTTTAGTTATTTCGTATTCCTCTGTGGAAGCATCCCGGGAGAGGAGGAGACTCGGTTCCCTAAGTGGAACACCACAGGCTGACGACGGGTTGATTCCTTCTTTAGCAGAGGTTTTCATATCATTGCTGCTGAATAAGGTTGTGGCTTCACCCAGGAAATCAGATCTGGCTCCAGCGGGCAAGCAGATACTAGAGCGAAGAGCTACATAGGAATGGCTATGAATAGAACAAACAAGCAAACAAACAAGCAAATGGCTCTTCTCACCATAGGAGCTTCATGAATTCTCCCCAGTGGGAATGGGGTCTGGCGATTTTGGGGCTTCTGTGTGGCCAGCGCAGCTTTCACTTCTGTACAGCAAACCATATGACACAGGCTTTATCAGAGCCATTTTCGTGTCTCGGGGGTTTTTTTTGGTAGCTTGCTGAGCTATCGTGAATCCGAGATCTACAAGTTACTCAACCAAAGCTTTCCCATGCTATAGTTCGTACAAACTGACCCATCTCGTCATGTGTAAATCGAAAACTCTGCGCAACTGCGTGACAGAGCTTCCTCCTGGGCACACAACGCACACACACTACTCTTCCTACTTACTAGCAGATATATAGAAGAGGAGAGAGCACTTCCATGCTGACGACAATATGATGATCTTCCACAATATTTATCCATAGGTTCAGGAGACGATTCCAGAGCAGAAAGTAGATGTGAACGTGCAACATTTATATTCCACCCATAGTTTATCAGAACAAAAAGTGTTAGTTCCCTGTAATTCTAACAGGGAAAATTTAAACGGTACCAAATGTGAGCATTAGTGACTTTGGAAAGCGGTTTTATTCTTTATGCCCTGAACGCCTAAACTTAGTATTTTGAGGTGGCACACAAGCTGAGATCATAAAACGAGTTTTACTGGGAAGCCATGTTTACTTCTTGTTTATCAGACTTATTTTAATTCATTCTGGGTAGGTTCCAAGCACTGTGTTAGAGATTAAAGGCAACTGTGCACCCCAATTAGCAGTCAGACCTTTCTGAGTAAAAATATTCTTGAGAAGAGAGATGAAAGTGGAATGATTTCTGTTCATTAACACTAGAGAGCTGGGGTGGATTATTTTTCACTAAGAGGCTATACCTTGATTTTGAGAGTCTAAAGATTTTAAACGAGTGTCCACGTAAAAGTGAAACCTAGTGCAAAAATACCCCTTCAGGGATCACTTTCGACATAGCACACAAGCTCTTCGATAAAAACCAAACTGACTAGTAAAACGTCGGGGCTGTGCAGGACTCCAAGCTCTTCGGCAGAAAATCTAGCTCTGAGGCACTAATCTCTCGGTCTTTCATGCAAAACTTTTTAACTAAAGCCGCTGTGAAGGCCATAAAAAACTTTTTCTTCCTTTAACCAAGGCAGTACAAAATTCACTCTGTTCTGGATGGACAGTCATCTACCAAACTGAAAAGACCGCTTTCCAAAAGACTTCGTCTCTTTCCGAATATGACTCCTCTGTGAGAGTGTAAATCTTGCCTTGTGCACACAGTAAGCAAGAGAAGCTTTTCCCTTCGGAGTAATACCGAGTTTATCAACTAAAAATTGAGCAAATAAATCTCGAAACTTTATTTCAGGAGCGCGTTTTATACCTGAAAGACTTGTTTTAATTTTCACATTTTCACTGAGGTCTATAAATCTTACTTTGCACCCGATTAACATTCAGGGGGAGGTGAGGGGAGCAGGAAGTAAAAAAAACACAACCAAAAGAAAAAGGAGCAGCAGACACAGTAAGGGGACGGACGGGTAGAACCCTCTGCCACCTCCCAGGCGGGCAGGCCCGGTGCGGTGCCCACGGGCTTCCCTGATGGTCTCTCCTGCCAGACGGTTGTTTGCGAAGTTCTTCCTGGTGCCTCTGCCTTGGCAGTCCTGTCCTCCCCATCCGCCACCCCGGGGTAAATCTCCGGCGCCTCCTATTAACTTTCTAATGAGCAGAGAGCTGGGAAAGGAGAGTCACCCACCCGGGTGAAACATCCTTGGGATCTCGAGGGGACCCCGGTGACCGATTTATTTACGGTCATTGTTTTACTACACAATGCCCTCTTCCCGAGAAACTTCGGGCACTTGGACTGCGTATTGTTTGGAAATATCTTTGAAAATACCCCATCTGCCCCTCGTTTCGGCCAATCGTAACACCTCTTTGATTTGAAGGAGAGAAAGCTTAGATCCTGCCTTTTATTGAAACCAGGGAAGGACTTTGGGAGGAGGGGGCAGGAGGGGAGGAGAAAAGGGGAGGGGGAGCAGGTCTGGGGGAAGCAGTCGGTCGGCATTAATCACACACATCCACTTTGTCAAGATGAAGCAGTGCTGATGCATGCAACCCGCATGTAACGGCGGCCGCGGACCCCACCCCGGACCGTCTGTGGGGCCGGGAGTTCGACCGAACCATGCCTCCGTTCCCGCATCACCTGCCATCCTACGGTCGGGCACAGCGCGGGGGGGATGCGGGCATCTGCAGGGTCCGGAGCAAAACAGTAGCTGGGCTGCCGGCACCTGCGGGGCCCAACGACCCTCCTGCTACCTAACAAGGCGCAAGATTACAGAATAGGATGCAGGTTTATTTCCTACTCGCCAAGGCAGTTCCTTGATCTGACAGGGATGCAAACTGTTTCCTAGGCGGAAAGTCTTGCTTGTAGCGTTGAAACTGCAGTACTGCCCTGAAAACACTTGATAAAACACATTTTCAGGCACGCATACTCCCCGTCATGTACAAACACAGCTGTGAGTGTGCAGGCGTATTGGCTCGTACATGTGAGAGCGAGAACACGCACGTCTCCATCCTGTAAGCGATCCTTCCTGTTTCGAGAAGATACCCCTTCTTCTTACTGATCTCTTACAGATATGTCAGGCTCTGCCCTTAAATATCAGCCGGAGTTTTGCGGGGCGATCACAACAGGAGGCGTATCTTTTCATCTGAAGTAGCCCCTGCCCTCTGCATTGAAAATAAGGTAATAATTGCAGGACTGTTGCAGCACAAATCTGGGACCAGTGCTCAGCCCACATCCTAGTCCCTATTCCGGCTGCCCCGTGAATTGCTTATTTGTGTCAGCCTATGTGAGTGCTGCTTATTCCGGGCTGAACAAAAGTTTCCATCTAGTCCTGCAGACGTGACTCTAGTGGAAGCGGAGAAAACGGTACCTCGTGAGCTCGCCGGGTACTGGGTACTCGTATGAAGGGCAGACTGTCTACTGGAGCAAGTCGCCTTGGCAGGGAAACGACCTTGCAGAGGAGAGGGAAGGATGAGCAGGGGACAGGGAGGGAAGGATCGCGAGTGGGACATGGCAGCGATCCTACTGATCCTCTTGGATGCACACTCAGGCAGCTCTTTCGCACTGCCGTGAGATAGAACCCACTACAGTGTTATTCCCATTGTTAGCTACCCATCATCACCCCACGCTGGTGTTCACCCGACTTCATTCTGCACTGCTTCCTCAGCTCAAGAAGTTTCTCGGGGAGCTTTTGCTAATTTTTTGTTAGTATTTGTTTTTTAGGGGGGGAGGGAAAGAAAGAAGTACCAGCACCCGAACCAGCTAGTGCAATAACTGACCAGTACGTAGATAGAAATTCTATCACGAGGTGTTGGAATGGGGGAAAAAAGTTTGGCTCCGATATTTTCCGAACTAGCTCCTTTTCCAATACTGTGTCCACAGTCTGTCTCAAGCTGCTATAGAGAAAATATCACTACATTACTTCTCTTCTCATAGCTTTTTCGAGTATCTCTCCTTGCAGACTAAACCTCCAGCTGCTGGGGGAAAAAAAAATAAAATCACAAGACTGTGAAAGGAATAAAACTCTAAGTTCATAAAGATGAAATGCAACGTGTATGTTGAATACATAACGCTGCTATATAACAGTTTCAATTAGTTGAGTAAGTCCTCTGTAACTTCTTGTAAAGGTGTAAGGACACGTTTACAGTATAAGCAACATAATGTTCTCAACTGTACGAGTTAATTATTTCCAGATTTTTTTTTAAGTATGTTTCACAAGTAAAGGCTCTGTCCGGGTATAAAACAACTAATTTCTTTTTTTCCAAAATTAAACATCTTGAGTTCAAAATTAGGAAGAAAAAGAGACAATAAAATAATTAGACTCGGGAATTTTAGAAATTAAAAAAAAGGAGGTAGCACCTTTTTTGTGTTTCGGAGAGACGCGATTATGGCAACGGTGTCTCCTTCGCTCAGATTTATCTCCACTCAGTTGCAGCAGCAGTAGTAAGTACATAAGGCAATAACGGTGCCTGGCACAGCCCAGACCTGTAAGGCTCTTGTGTGTAAATAGCGGCCGGGAAGGAGCGAGGAGCAGAGCTTTTCTCTGCTACAGTTCACGAAACCCCAAGAAATTTTACAAAGAGGATTTTTTTTCTCACTCAACGACTCCAAGGTTCAGGAAATTCGCGAAGACTCAGGCGTGTCGCAAGGTCCGTGCTAGACCCCGACAACCTGTGCCAGCAGCCTTATCCCTCTGGACCCACCAGGACCCCCCTGCTCTGCCATTCCTCCCGTGACAAGCCTTGGGAAGAGTGGCACCTTCCACCGTCGGTGGGGCAGACCCCCGGCAGAAGATATCTTTTCCATTCTCTCCTGCCGTGCCTCGAGAGACAACTGTCTGCTCACTCTCTTGCTTTTTTATGAGATAAAATGTCGCAAGTGCTTTGTTCCCGAAGAATAGAATTGGTTCCAAATCCCGTGTGGAGCCCAAATCCACCCCCTTCTCCCTTGAGATTGCGCTACCTACCTGGACCCGTCTGTTTCTAACCTCCCACCAAGAAACAAGCTGCCCGAGCCCGCCTGCCTCCTGCCAGTTTCCTTAAAAATATATCTCATATTTATTGGTATTTTATTTTTCTTTAAAGTGAGTGTAAAGTTGCAGCGGGTCAAAGCAGAGATAAAAAAGAAGGGTGGAATTTTCTATGCTTAGGCCTTTCTTATAAATGAACACAGGACCTAAAACTCCATGCAGAAACCTTGGCTTTACCTCCTTGTGCTCCACAGCTTCCAAGACAAGCATAATCCGAGGCTGATCAGGATCCATTGGTACAAATCAACGCAATATTTAATTGTCAAAAATTTTTATTAATAATTTAAAAATCCCAGAAATCCCTCTCTTTTGTGAGTGTTAATTGAAATTGCCTGATTTAAAACCAGGTGAAAGGAGCAGGACAAATAGAGTTCCAAATTTGTTTTAAAGGTACTTACATTATTTATTAGAGTTTCTTGGTCCTGAGGAATCAGACTCACTTTGGACTCGTAAGGGGTAATCACATGGACAGGGACCAGAGAGAAAGTCTGCAGACGTGCTGCTGTTTCTTAAAGCAATATGCATTTTCTATATAATAACTTTTCGCAGGAAGGAAACATATACACCCATAACTGTAAGAGACCTTGTTTAAATTCCTGTAGGTAGCTGATCTATCCAGAGTTCGGAGACCTTGATGTCTGGGTTTGGTTTCCTCCTTTTTTTCCTCTTTTTTCTCTCTTTTTTTTTCCTGTCTTTCCTTTTTTTTTTTTCTTTTAATAAGGTAACAGGAGCGACGAGTTTCTCTGTCGGTAAAAGCACATTTATGCTTCTAAGGGTGAGAAGATTGGGAACGTCTCTGATCTGCTACTGGGAACATACATTGCTCTAAAGTAGAAATGTCATAGTAAAGCTATTTACCACCTGGATGTCCTTGACTTGGGATGATTAAAGTTTAATCCGAGGTGTGTGTACAGCTTTGCCGTGTTATTTGAACACATCAAAGGTCATAAAAGGATTCCAATAGCATGAGTCGTATACCAGAGAGCTTTCTCTGTGGAGAAATCCGTATTTTATTCTAGTCTAAGCTCCAGAACACTCTTTAAAGGGGAAAAAAAAAAAAGGAAACAAATTGGGAACTCCGGGATAGTAGCGGGGAAAGGGATTTGATTTCTAAAGGGGGTGGCAGACTTCAAAAGGGTTGGAGAGTCGGGCTCTCGGGGATATACCCGGGGAAGGACTACGGAGCCCTCGATTACCATTAGCTGTGCAGACATCTAGTGGGAAATCCTCGCAATAGCAGTCCTACCGCCTCCGCCCCGCGGAAAGGCTCTTACCCGGCTCCTCCGATGCCCCTCACCGTATCATTCCCCTCAGCTCCTCTGAGCGCGTCGCTCCTGCCGAGCCGCCACGGAGCGGAGAACAGAGGATGGCAGCAGTCCCCTGTGCGGCCCCCTCTCGCCCCCATTGGAGGCTTCCTGTGCCAGTCCGACCTGGCCCCGCCTGGGTCTTGCCCCGGCAACACCAAGCCCTGGACGGCTTCAGCCCCGCAAGAGCCACCCCGCAACCCGTCGTGCTACTCCTCCCGGTGCCCCTTTCCGTTTACCACTCGCCGTGCTCGAAACCCAGGCGAAGATAATCTGCCCCTCCACCACCCCTGCCGGCTCCGGGGCTCTGTTTACCCTTGCAAATACCTGATGGTTATCGCTGGCGGGGACGGGAGCCCGTCCCGGCGCCCGGTGGAGTCACCCGGGCAAGCTGCGACACGTGAGGCCGGGGGACATGTGCACGTACCCGAAACCCCTCCTGCTCCTTCCCGTGCTACAGATCTGGGCAGGGGTAAGCAGGATAGACGGGAGTGGGGCTGGCTAAACTCAGCTCGGCTCCACGCTTTCCCCGTCCCATGGCAGAAATTCGCGTCTTCATTTATCCCGTGGGCTTTGGGGAGGAGACGGAGTATTCGAGTGAGGTGGGAAAAGGGAGGAGGAGGTGGTGTTGATCTTGGTCTTTGAACCATGGTGTGGCACCTGAGTGACCAACCCTCTCCTTACAGGGGATTGCATGATATTCCCGTCTAACAGGTGGTTTCTCCTTGGGCACTAAAGGTGTTGTGTTTCCAAGCCGCAGTGGGACCCAGTGCCACCATTGTTCTTATTCTGTGGGTTGCTGGGGAAAATGAGTCAATATTTTCTAACTTGGGTGGTCTCCTCCAGTTCCACCTTTTTTTTTCTTATACATCTTTCCCCACCACCACCATCATCCCCAGTCTGTCCCCCCACCCCACAGCCCCCCTGGGGTTCAGATCACTTCCAGCTTCTTAATTGGCATATAATCATGAGGTAACTGAGAAGTGCCAAGTCCCACCACCTGCCCAAATGAATGATGAGGGTGTGGAGGGGGATTCTCAGAAAACGTATCTACTTTGTGAAGATTTAAAGTACTGGTCTTACAACCCGTAATTTTTTCTTTGGATTTATTTTTACCAGGAGGGCTTTTGCTTGTACCTGTGTTCCTTCTGTCATTTCTACAGAGACCACGTTTCGATTTCCAAATATAAAAATATCTCTTCAGATCCTAAAGAGACATCATCTTTCTTTCATCTTCCTTTTCCCTAAAGTTGACGCTCACCTGCCCTACCTGAAGACCTCCCTTTGCAGGGCAAGCTCCCAACCTCAGGAAGCAACACCATCCCTTTGAGTACCCAGAAATGGGAAAAAACATCTTGCTACGAGCACACAGGTTTGAATTATTAGGCTATAAATTTCGTACAGTGATAAAAGCTTCAGCTGTGATGTTCAATATTAAAGTTTTTGGCAATAGCATCACTTTTTCTTTTTTACTTCCTTTAACCCCTGCTTCAGACCTATATTCCCCTCTCACAGATTTCTGAGAATATCTTTCATGTTTTGTTTTAATATTGCATATATACGTTTCAGGTTTCTTAGCTGGATACAAATAAGAACGGACATATGGCAGCAACATTTGATGTTTGCAAACAGGCAGAAGATACTTGCTAACTGATTTCCGCTGTGGTGTTATATAGGATTCTCTTTTTATATATAGGCAACTTTTATGTCAGCTGTGATGTTCTTGCTCACAGATTTTAAGGTTTCTATCCTGTGTTCATAGTTTAAAAAGCAGTACAATCCATCAGGTATACGAAGTCCAGTTAAATGCAACTTAATTGTCTGACTGGGATAGCTGTAGAGTCATCTTC
The DNA here is from genome assembly GCA_013397515.1 of Upupa epops. Taxonomy (NCBI): domain Eukaryota; kingdom Metazoa; phylum Chordata; class Aves; order Bucerotiformes; family Upupidae; genus Upupa; species Upupa epops. The sequence continues at coordinate 225,328 of VZRI01009557.1, forward strand.
ACGGCTAAAGCAGGACTTTCTGCGTCCTTTAGTTATTGCCTTGCCATCCTATAGAAGATGAAAAGTTGACTGAAAGCTGGAATTGAAATTACCATTATTTGATTAGCTAGATAGTGTCCAAACTTCCCAGGAACCTCATCAAAAACCTCTGACGTCTCTTTAGGTGACCCCCAGATGGCCACAGACCCCGACCTCCCCTTGCTCTAGCCTCCCGCTAAAATGAATAGGTGAGGCAAGCTCTCTCTTCCTTATTTGCCAAATATTTACATCACCCAGAGTGGCGATGACGTGTCTGTTCGTGCTTTCATCACCTCATAGTGGAATTAGCCCTTGTGGGTAAAATTTCCTGGAGGGTTATGGGAGCAGGAGCTGAGTATTCTCCCAACAGCAGGTGGGCTCTCAGGCCGGGGCTGCCGGACATGCTCCAACCTGGCTGGGGTACCAGCCTTGCGCCTACTCTTCTGACTTGACCTGGCCACCTTCTCCTGGCTGCTTACACCGGTTTCAGACCGAATCCATGTCCACATGCAAGCCCCTGGGCTAAGAATTTTTTGACCTGGCAACAGCATGAACGGGCGTCCGGCGGATACGGATACTTCTGCTGAGCAAAGGCACACAAGCCTTTATGTTTCCTTTGCAACACGACCTACGAGATGTAGCTTTATGTTACATCCAGCTGAGGGGTTTTTTTTCTTCTTTTATGTTTTTTTGCTTTAGGGGGGCGGTTTGGCAACGGGCTGCTCCGGGAGATGACAGATGACTTGACATAGTCCCCACACTCGTCAAGAGAAACTGCAAAGAAATATGGTCTTGTGAAAGTGGATGACAATTGGTAATTACTGGCAGGCAGCGGGTATCTTCCCCACAATGGGAAGGAAGTGGCTCTGAGCGAGGATACTCAGGATACGCGCTCGCTGGCATCAGGGCAGCTCTGGCTGCAAGAAAGTGGCCTCGGGTTGCGTGCAAGAGGACGAGGGAATTTCTTCCTGTAGGTATCTGCGCTAGAAGAGCAGAAGGAATGGTTGGCTAGTGACTAACCTTTATTGTTCAGCCGCTCGTTAGTTTGCATGTCAGAGGGTTACTATGAAACCACTCCCTTTTGTCTGTGCCATTATGGGACTAAATATACTTTGGTTCCAGGGACTTTGTGAATTGTCTTCTGAGCGTGGGAACCTTGGCGTGTGTCCTCAGCTCCGCTCCAGCCCCTTGGCACCAATCTGGCTCCCACTCCCCAGATACCTCTCAGAAGGCTCCTGGGACAGCAACGAGGCTGCTTTTGCCGAGCTGAGTCAGTCCCTGCTCTTACCCCTGTGCCTCTGGTCCTCGAGAGTATGGAAGATTCTATACCTCAGCACCAACTCCCACACGTGGATGAGGGGCACAGAGTGGCAATGCCAGGTTGTGCCGGTGGTCTGGCTGACTGCCATCCTCAAGGAACCCAACCTGATGCGCTCAGACAGATGCTCCGGATGACAAAATCTGAGCCTACGCATGGGCAGATAGGAACTGCTAGAGTGCACTGTGTGCGGGTTAATTAGGGACCGACACTTCTCTCTCCTTCCCTGATAAACTGTGAATCTCAAAGGTATCACTTTAAGCTGATTCCAGAGTAAATAACATCTTGGAAGTACAGTCAGCTGTCGCGTATGTAAGAATGGGATTTAGCCTTCGACAGGGCCACATATGTAACTGCTTATCTAAAGAAGACATAAAATACAATAAGCTTTGGAAAAATTCATGATTCAGCAAAAATAAAGGGAGTAATATACTTACACATAGATGCAAGTTATCAGCTAGTCTGCATTTGGCTGGTGTTATGTTTAAAGGAAAATACTGTATAATTCCTATTTAGAGAATGTGTTCACGGTATGGGTGGACATTAGTTCCATCTAACATGAAGAGTGGCAAATGTCTCTTGTTATTAAAGAGAGCACGTATTATATATACCTGAGAAATGTTCCCTAGGCATTAGAAAGCATTTTCTAGACCCCGGATTTACCATTCTTTTACCAAATAAACTTTTAACATAAATGCGTGTGCTTGGCGAAATGTAAAGCTAATTGGAGAACACGGGATCATATCACGGTGTCGAGTAACTTTCTGTTGGGAGTTGGCTTGTACTGGGAGCACCCACGACATGAGCGAAGAGCATTTAAGCAGTGCTGAGGACTCAGCCGAAGCCAGCTGGCTCTTTCTGCCCGAAACAGATCCGTGCACATGGTGCATTATTCCTTGTGGAGCGTGTCCCCAGGGCTGTCCTTGCGGGGTCCCACCCACGAGAAGAGGTGGATGTCACCGAGTTCGAAGTGGGACACGCTTGGGGGTGAAGGACAACCTATGGCACTCCCTTCTAGGGGTCAAGGGGCGACTCACTGACCCCCTTACTCCATCAGGACCCTTGACGGAGGGATTCACGTGCGTCACAGGGCGAGAGTTAACATACCCACCCACCAGCCGGGCCGAGGAGACACGGAACGGTTCCAGGTGTGCGTGTCTGCTGCCTGTACGGGTGCGTGCTTCCCCACGCTGGCTGTGGCCATGAGCATCTCTTTTCATATCTGTCTGTCGCCGTCCTACTTGCCCCCCCCTCAACCACCCCTGCCAGCGCAGCATGGTTTGGGTTTAATAGGGGTCTTTTTGATGGTTTATTCCTCCTCTCCGTGAGAAGACGTCTAGTCATGGTTCAGGTGACTCCCATCAAAAGTCACTCTTCTGTCTGTGGGTGAATTCACACATCTCATAAGATTAGAGACCCGGTATGTACAGTTTCATCAGAGCAAAATGTTGGAAAAGTGAGGAAAAAGCTGCCAGGCAGACTGAGACATTACAGATAAACTGCTTTCTTCAAGTCAATGTTTTAATCACTGAACCCACTACTGAACAAGGAACCAAAAATCAGTCTTGGAGAATGTACTGAAACAGCTGTCTTCCAGTAAAGGCAAACATGTCCATTATCTCCTGCATGGCGTTGGGGTTTTTTTCCCCCTCTCTCCCCTTTCTTTCTCTAGATACTGTGCACAGGCGTCCTTACCACTGAGAACCCCATTGTTTCCCCAGGTGAAGATATGGGTTTAAATTCAGCATGTAAAAAAGCCCAGAGACCCTGCAATCTTCCCCCGAGAGCAGCAGCGTCCACTCCTGCCCCTGAGCTCTCCTGGTCAGGCGCTGTGTAAATGTCACGCTATTACAGGAATGTTATGGTGAGAAGGGCTTTGTGGAAATGCTTTCTCTCGCATTGTAAAGAAAAGAGCGACTTCGGCTTCTCTCCGACAGCTTTTCAAAGGGAAATAAAACAGCACAAAGTGGGCCTGAAGCTCAGGAAGAACTTTTTTTTTTCCCCCTAATGAAAAAGGTGGAGGGATAAGTTTAATTGTAATCAGCCTGCAACAATACACCATGCGATCATGTGGTAGCAATTATTACAAGCTCTCAGCAGAAATAAAGAGGATATGCCACTGCAGCTTACTGTACCATGCCTTTATTTTCTTTCTTTCTTTTTTTTTTTCACCAAAAATTATGTCCTACCGGTAGATAAAGCGAGAAATCAATTTACCCTCCAAACGCTAAATCCTGAAATATGGAAGGATAAGCCAAATAAAATCAAGGAAGATTTCCTTGGTTATTATTTTGTTATCTACTGATACTATGTGTTCATACTGAAACGTTTTTAACTGGAAGATGTAACCAACCTGATAATCTCCAGTGGACATCTGCACGGCCAGCCTGGCCTCCTCGCTAATCAGAATTTACTAAGAGGAAAACAAACCAGCTCTCAGCTCATTTTGTGCGACCGAGCAGAACTGATGGCGAAGAAATCCGTTTCAGTTTGCATGGTAAAATTAATTTAAATTGTAGGGGGGCTTTATCACTGAGTTCAAACAGTCTGCGGTTGACAGACACACTGCAAGGGCTGCTTCTTCCACACTGCATTTACACGACAGTTTAAATAAAGTATTTTATGCTGGCTACCAACATGTAACGCCAGACTTCTGTGGCTTTCACCCGCCAAATATAAACAGAAAGTTATCGTACCCGCCCTGGAAATACACTTGTGAAAATACTACATTCAAAAAAATAAACCAATACAAACAAACAACCAACAAAAAAAATCAGAAAAAGGACTTGTCCGTGAGACTGAGAGCGAGATCATTCCTATTTTCACTTTAATCACATTAATACCTCCAGAGTGTGTCTAGAGATGAAACACACACATAAAATCCAAAACAAAAGAACCCCCCCCTAAAAAAAAAAACAAACCCAAACCCAAATAACAACTCCCAAAACAATCAAACAAAAAACACAGGCACACAAAACCCAAACTCGATAAAAAACACAGAGTGCAGAGCTCTCGCTCCAAAAAGATCAGTTTATGTCTCACACTCCTGGTAGAAGCAATTCTGTTATTTTTTGGACAGCTTATTTATAGGAGGTGCAGTTTGAAAGTTTGGGTGGACTGAAATAAATAGCTTTGTATCTGGTGTGCATTTGAGGATCTTAGGACGCCTTTTCTACCTGATGGAAATGCAGCATAAGCGAGTCTTCTCAGACTTCTTTTCTGCATATGCGTTTACAAATTCTTCTTATTTTGTAATTATCTCAGTTCCCCAAACTCGCAGCACGCAGGGGGAGGGAGAGAGTTAAGATGTCCTGCGAACCCCGCTCGTAAAGCTGCTTGCTTCCATTAGAAACACATGAATATCCTGAAATACAGAGTGTCTTTAAAACGGACTCAGGAATGTTTATCTCAATCCTTGATGCTTTAGAAATTGTGAAAGAAAACAGCGGTGACTGCACTGTTGCAAATTAACCTTCTGGCAGGTAAATTTCATTTGCTCATGAAAATCAAAGTCGATTAAAGTTCTGGCTCCTGCTATCACTTTACTCCCGCGTCTTCCAAGACGCCTGGGCTCTGCAGGACAGAGATTATTATTAGTAACTAAGATCACTCTCTACCCCTCCATTATCAGCTGAGATCTTTTAGTGGGTTTAGGGGGATTTAACACGGGGACGAACATATTTTCAGAAGTCAGACACGAGTTTTTTTAATTTTTTGTTTTACTTCACGCTCATTAATTAGCTCTGAGCAGTGGATGGAAGAGTGAATTTCCTTGGGAGACAGGGGTTTTTTTTCTTCTGTATTCGTACGATTGTGATTATTCTACAAGAAATCAGAGTTCCCCTCAGCCGGGCATTCTCTCGGCAGAGCTCCGGAGGGTGCATGTGTGTGTTATCACACAAAGACTAGCTTGCGGGGGGAAAAAAACCCGACCTTCTAAACATTACCCCGATAAACTCCGTATTTGAGAAAACTGAAATTCAACTGAAATGACTTCTGGTTTCTCTAAGAAATGAGAAATGTTAAGGCCTCTTTAGGAAATGAGTGTCCATATTCCTAGTACATGGGAAGTTTTATACATTTTTTTGTGTGTTCTCGTTTAAGGCCAAAATCCTAAAGTCCTCACTGTGACAAGACCGTAATTGGCTTCATGGCGTCAGGAACACACAATGACTTGGTTCAAAGCACTTGTAAGGGCCAGAATCTGCCCTTGTTTACACCTGTGCAGTAGGTTAAACGCATCTGACCATGCAGCCTAGGGAAGAAAATGACACTAAAGCTTTTTGTAATACCTGAGGTGCCCATGGCCGGCCGTGCACTGCGAGGAAAACCAGTCAGAAATTGACAGGCTTTGAAATTATGCAGCACCTTTTAAAGTCTTCCCACTGATCACGGTTGTTCATCCTTTTGCACCCTAAGGAAAGCTACTCGTTTAGAGGAAACGATTTAACAGATACCTTCTCCTCCAAGAAGTTACACACACTACATAAATGCAAAGCAGAATGGAGGCTTGCACCAAATCTTTCGAAAAATGATGAAGCTCTATCTCCTTTTTATCAAAACCAAAATGCATTTGCTGTATGATGACTTTATTTTGTAAAGAAAAAAAGACAACAGAGGAAAAATGTGGAAGAAAATTCGATTGGTCTGTTGGTTGCATGCATGGAAGCATTTAATTATCCAGCGCTTTTTTTTCCAAAATGAAGAGTAGAGCATGGCCAAATCACTCAGTGGCTTTAAGTCAACTCTTTCAGGGTTTTGATTAATTTATCCAGAGCATCCTAAACCTTACTTGTCGAAAAATATAGGCTCTTCCAGAACTGGTAGGGAATGGTATATGTTCGAGGCAAGGGAAAATAACAGAAGGATATAGGCTTGTGCATATTTTTATCGCTTGTGTTTATTGCAGAGTTCTTGATTTTCGAAGAGTATCTGTTAACGTTCGATGCCTTCAGCCCTCACTTCAATGGCCGATACCCAGTAAGACATGAAGAAATTACAGCTAGAGAATGACAAATACCGATGGTGGGGGTGAATCTAAAATAGGCTTTTCTCCTCTCTCTTCTTAAGTAATCTATGAAAAGTCAGTCAAATTCAGTAATCAAAACAAAGGCATAAAGTCCCGTGCCCGACAATAAATACTTTTCTGGTGCTGCATACGCGCCGTACAAATACCGTTTTGCTTATTTTGAGGAAACGATCCCATTGCCTTCCTCCAATCCACGTCATGGCAAACAGGGGAAGGGGACAGCTGTATAGCCGCTCTTATCAGCAGCGAAAAGCTCGGCCCTCTTCCCTAATGCTTAAAGAGATCTATAGAGAAAGGGAGAGATGCAGAGAAGGGAGCAAAGAGAGCTCTTTAATGTGATCTGCCTTCTCCCTTTCACACAGAGGCTGGAACGATCCCAAGTGACTAAACAAAACAAAACAAAATAAAACAACCACCAAAACTCAGCAGACCGGATGCCTTCTCCCCTTTGCTGCCCCCCAAGCCCCCACTACTTGCACCAGGGCTGCAAGCTATGGTTTCATGTGGCTTCTCGCTGGTTATGGAAAGGAGCATGAAAAGTAGAGGCAGATAAGAGAGAAACGCTCCGCGGCTGAGGAAGAGTTTGGGGATGGGGGTGGGTTAGGGGGGGGTGGGGAAAGAGAGACGAGCTGGGGAGATTAGTGTTCTCATTGCTACCCGCTCTTTACCAAATCAGACAGAACTTCTGGCTGTGAATGACAGTTCTCACATTGGCTAGACTACAACTTTCAACTTGACCTTGGCCTCTAGCCGTGTCTAAGCCGTATGTGAAACAGCGCTGCCCCATAGAGCTGCCTTCCCTTTCCCCTTCTCCCCCGCTCCGCTGCAACTCGATTTTAAGAAACAACCTCGAGAAACCAGAGAGAAACAAACCGACCCAGTTCATGCTAGTCGATAAATGTTTGGCCCGGAGAATCCACAGGTTTCAAAACTGGAGCTTGAAAGAAAAGCAAAAATATGCGGGGAATAAATATTTGCTTTTGGCCACGAGAAAGAATGCGGAAAAGGGAATGTGAAGTCAAAACGGGATTTCTTTATTGGCTGCCATGAAAGAAAGAAAGGGACTAAAATGCCATCAAATTAGGAGGGGAATGACAGCGGTTCCAGGTATCCCGATCTCATCGCGTGAAAAAGCACCTGGAGAAAAAAAATTCCATGGTCGCCAAAGGGCTATTCCTCATCGCTGGCAGCTCTAACGCTAAGCAAGGAAAAGCCTGCTCTGTAACAATGTACGTCCCGGGACTGCTCTGCGCTTGTAGCCATGCGGGCAAAACAATGCTACAACGTCAATGGGAAGCACAATAGGATAATAAATACGCCGAGCTGTCAGGCGCAAAACAAAGCAACAGGCAACTACCAAAAAAAAAAAAGAAAATAAATTAGTTTTCAGGATTTGGGGGCTGGTGTCGTCTACACGCGTGCAGGCTGTGCTGGTAACGATGAGATAGATGAGCGTTGCCTTAAGTCAAGTTTATTGGTAGCTCGATGATGGAGAGTTTGGGGTTCAAGGATCTGTGCGAATAAATGAATGCTGGGGAGAAACGCATCCGCGCAGGTTGGATGGGAATTCATGAATNCCACCAAAACTCAGCAGACCGGATGCCTTCTCCCCTTTGCTGCCCCCCAAGCCCCCACTACTTGCACCAGGGCTGCAAGCTATGGTTTCATGTGGCTTCTCGCTGGTTATGGAAAGGAGCATGAAAAGTAGAGGCAGATAAGAGAGAAACGCTCCGCGGCTGAGGAAGAGTTTGGGGATGGGGGTGGGTTAGGGGGGGGTGGGGAAAGAGAGACGAACTGGGGAGATTAGTGTTCTCATTGCTACCCGCTCTTTACCAAATCAGACAGAACTTCTGGCTGTGAATGACAGTTCTCACATTGGCTAGACTACAACTTTCAACTTGACCTTGGCCTCTAGCCGTGTCTAAGCCGTATGTGAAACAGCGCTGCCCCATAGAGCTGCCTTCCCTTTCCCCTTCTCCCCCGCTCCGCTGCAACTCGATTTTAAGAAACAACCTCGAGAAACCAGAGAGAAACAAACCGACCCAGTTCATGCTAGTCGATAAATGTTTGGCCCGGAGAATCCACAGGTTTCAAAACTGGAGCTTGAAAGAAAAGCAAAAATATGCGGGGAATAAATATTTGCTTTTGGCCACGAGAAAGAATGCGGAAAAGGGAATGTGAAGTCAAAACGGGATTTCTTTATTGGCTGCCATGAAAGAAAGAAAGGGACTAAAATGCCATCAAATTAGGAGGGGAATGACAGCGGTTCCAGGTATCCCGATCTCATCGCGTGAAAAAGCACCTGGAGAAAAAAAATTCCATGGTCGCCAAAGGGCTATTCCTCATCGCTGGCAGCTCTAACGCTAAGCAAGGAAAAGCCTGCTCTGTAACAATGTACGTCCCGGGACTGCTCTGCGCTTGTAGCCATGCGGGCAAAACAATGCTACAACGTCAATGGGAAGCACAATAGGATAATAAATACGCCGAGCTGTCAGGCGCAAAACAAAGCAACAGGCAACTACCAAAAAAAAAAAAAGAAAATAAATTAGTTTTCAGGATTTGGGGGCTGGTGTCGTCTACACGCGTGCAGGCTGTGCTGGTAACGATGAGATAGATGAGCGTTGCCTTAAGTCAAGTTTATTGGTAGCTCGATGATGGAGAGTTTGGGGTTCAAGGATCTGTGCGAATAAATGAATGCTGGGGAGAAACGCATCCGCGCAGGTTGGATGGGAATTCATGAATAAGAGTGGAAATGATTCCGTCTCATGAAATATTCTAACAGCTACGAAAAGAGAGTGTAATAAGGGTGGTTTTTTACCCCTAACTTTCACTTGCAGATGTATGACCTTCAGGAAAAAAAAAACCAAAACAGCCAATTAACCATTTTTTCTCATCCCAAAAAAAACACCGTAAGTCCGTGAGCACATACATAAACCGACGTGATACTTTACAGACAAGAAATACGCACGCCGAATTGTAGGCCTCGTATTTTATTATCACAGTAACATAGTTCCCCACACCGTGGAATCGCGGTGGAAATCAAGTTCGCCCTCCCGTTACCCAAGCCCATCCTAAAAGATAACGACAAATTAAATCGGGATTTCTTGGTCTGTGACTCTTATCTGATTTGAGGCTTTGTGGCGGAAGGAGCGAGAAGGGTCTTGGGCTTTCGACGGGCGGGAAGGAAGAGGAAAACTCCCAGAAAGGAGCCTGGGAGGCTCCGGTTCGAGAGCTTTATGTGGCCCGGCATGCGGCCCGGGGAGCGCTCCTATAACCGCAATAAGCTGAGGATCCCCCACCCCACACGGCCAGGGCCCCGCCAGTGCTCCCTGGGGAGAGACGGCGGTTCAGCCCTGGGAGAAAGAGGGTCGAAGCAGTGCGGCTCACCCCCCCACCCCCGATACGTGGGGAAGCCTCCGGGCCTCTCGCTTCCCTCGGGAAAAGGAGAGCCCTAGGAAAGCGACGCGGGAGAGAGAAATCAGAAGGGGTCCCGAGGGGACCCCC
>VZRI01009557.1:235249-268667 GCA_013397515.1 Upupa epops
ATCACGTGGGGGCGGGCGGCCCAATGAGGGCCGGCCTGGCGCGACACTGGCGCGTCAGCCTTGGTCAAGTCCCGGAGATTGAGTATCTCTTTTTTCAGTCTTTGGGGCTTTTAAAAAAGAGCCACTAGTCTCAATGCGGAGCGGGCTATGACAGCCTCCGTGCTCCTCCACCCCCGCTGGATCGAGCCCGTCATGTTCCTCTACGACAACAGCCTGGATGAGATCAATAAGAACATGGACGGGTTTCATGCCGGCAGCAACTTCGCGGCGGCGGCCAACCCCTGCCGCAACCTGATGGCTCACCCCGCTCCCCTCGCCGCCCCCAGCGCCGCCGCTTACTCGTCCAGCGAGGCCCCCGCCGCCGGCATGGCCGAGCCCGCTGTCAAGCAGTGCAGCCCTTGCTCGGCCGCGGTGCAGAGCTCGTCCGGAGCCGCGCTGCCCTACAGCTACTTCAGCAGCGGCTACTATCCGTGCCGCATGACCCATCACAACGCCATCAAGTCCTGCGCCCAGCCCGCCTCCACTTTCGCCGACAAATACATGGACACCTCCGTCTCCGGAGAAGAGTTCACGTCACGGGCCAAGGAGTTCGCTTTCTACCAGGGCTACGCCGCCGGGCCCTACCAACCGGTGCCCGGCTATCTGGATATGCCCGTAGTGCCCGCCATCGGCGGCCCCGGAGAGCCGCGCCACGACCCCCTGCTTCCCATGGACAGCTACCAGCCTTGGGCCATCACCAACGGGTGGAACGGGCAAGTGTACTGCCCCAAGGAGCAGAGCCAGCCGCCTCACCTCTGGAAATCCACCCTCCCGGGTAATACACCTGCATGGCTCCCCCTCCCCCGCTCGCTCCTCCTGGGTGTCCTGAGGAGGGCTCCGGGTTCACCCCCGGGATGCCCCTTTCCCNGCCCGGCCCCACCACCAGTCCCGCTCCGCAGAGGAAACAGCTGAGAAGGGCCGCGGGAGGGTCCGCAATGTTATTTGTTATAAAAACTCCCCCGCACGCTGCGACCCGCGCGATTCTTCCCACGTCGGGCTCGGTGCGGTTTGTTGGTTGCCCGTGTGACAGAAGCGAGCCTTTCCGTGCCCTCAGAGCTGCGGCCAGGGAAGGCGAAACCCAAACGCTTTAGGGCTTTGGTAGCTAATGTGAAGCGGGACAGGCGGAGGTGTGATCTCTCGCTAAGATGTCCTAAGCGGTTCGAGCGATTTTCTAACGCTTGCCTGCTTGGTTTTTCTGTTCCAGACGTCGTTTCGCATCCCCCGGACGCGAACTCATACAGACGTGGGAGAAAGAAACGTGTGCCTTACACAAAGGTCCAGTTAAAAGAACTCGAAAGGGAATATGCTACAAATAAATTCATAACCAAAGACAAACGGAGGAGGATATCGGCGACTACAAATCTGTCAGAGAGACAGGTCACAATCTGGTTCCAAAACAGAAGGGTCAAAGAGAAAAAAGTGATCAACAAATTGAAGACTACCAGTTAATGGATTAAAAATAGAGAAGCAGCGACTCAAAAGTCTCAGAACTGTGGTTTTTTTTCGTGTTCAGATTAAAATAATTATTAATAATAATTAAAAAGACAAAAGACAATGAACATCTTTCAGAATAAGAGATCAGTATCTTTGGAATTATAGCGCTTTTTTAATTTTTTTTTTATATTGCTGTACCAAAATGGTTAAAACTGACAGTTCTCCTGAAATCCCAAGCAGCCAGCGAGTTATCACTGACAGACTGTAAAGCCCACAAGCCCAGCCCCGAGAGACACACTTTCACTTAAGACACGATTTTCTGAGAAACTTGTAAGTACTTCTACGACCTTACTGTTTGAGAAGACTCTTCTTGGCCACACTGCGAGTGCTGGTTAACGTGAAGAGGTCGATGAGGACACCAAATCTGGTTTTCTTCCTTTGCAATCCAAACTCTATGTTGAATGACTGCTCAGGTAAACCTTAGTGAAAAAATGCACAATCACTGTATGTTTTTAAGCAATGCATTTAATTTCAAAAAGTAATAATAAATCTCGAAGGTACTGAATAAGGATTTCAGAGACATCAGTAATGAAGGAAGCTCTGTGGAGTATCTATCTTGATAGCAAATTTTAAGCCTCGCAAATTAGTGGGGATAGAAGGGAAAAATATTTGCTTGGAGATGTCTTTCGGTATTATTTTTTATTTTCAGCAGATGACTTCTTGTCATCTGAACTGGGTTTGGGGGTTTTTTGTTTATTATTTCTCCTGCAGACCATGCAATACATACTTTTTAAAGGACTCTGCCTATTTTAAAGCTCAAAAAATTCTTCAAGAATTAAGATTCTATGTCCCAGGAAATTTTAAAATATTTTACTCTGGGTGGATACAAAAACTGTGGATATTGGCATTTCTTTGCAGTAGGAAAAAAAAACCCCAACAACAAACACCTTGCTGGAAAAAAAAAATCAAGAACTTTGAACAGAAATACATTTTTCACCAGAAGAATTTTGATTTATATAATCTATATTTTGATCTGTAAGTAATTAGTCGTTTCTCCTTGTTTATTGTCTGTTATGAGGCCGCAGTAGAATGTTTAGGGATTCTTTTTACAGCACCTTTTAATCCAATCAGTTATTTCAGCCAGCACATTATTTTGTTTTTATTCACTATAAGAAGCTATCTTGTAAATAAAAACAACCCAAAATTCAACGCACTGTGAAAATGTACTTGTGCACCCTCTATTTTTTTTTTTTATATTTCTACTGAAAAAAATGAAAACCCAAGACATGTAGATAGGTATAGTAGTATTGATACTGTTAATAAAATAGTCACTGTAATAAAGCCTGAAAGAAATACTCTTTATTTTTCCATGCCTATGTGCATTTGGTAAGAAAACTATAGTGTGTCTGTCTTGTGATTGTAATACTGTTATTTTCTATTATGTAGCTTATGTATAGATGGTGGACTTTTTTTCCTGGACAGTGTTTATCGGGGGGCAGGCTCTCCTGGCAAGCAGCGATCCTAAACTATAAATGTTAAACAGTGGGTTTGCAGCGGGGCCAGGGGCCAGGGGCAGGAAGAGCAGGATGATACCAGTGCAGTGCTACGGCCCTCGCCGCGAAATAGAACCCGGCAGGAGGCCCCAGAGACGGGGGGACGCTGTCCAGCCCGGTGATGCCTCGGTGGGGAGGTGGAGCGGGGTGGTGCGCGGCGATGACAGGACGGAGAAGGCCTGAAACCTTGACCTTGAGGACACCAAAAAAAACCGGTTTGTGACCTTGACTTTTGACAGCTCCCGGAGCCGACGGCATCCGCGGACCGACAGCGCCACCTCGTGGTGGCCTTAGTGCTGCGCTCGCACCGGCGCAGCACCTTCCCGCCGCTGGACGCGCATACGCGTAAGCGCTCACATGCGTCGCCTTATCCCTATAAAATATGTTTGACCTTGAGGTGCAGAGTACAGAGCAAGCTGTGGTCCGATGGTCGCCGTCTTTATCGGTGGCAGGAGGTCAGGCTGAGGGTTAAAACCGGCGCACAGCCCCGTGTGATGCCGGTGCGGCGTCCGAGATGTGCTAGGAGTGGCGAGCGAGTTTAGCCTGGCTCAAAGAGAGGTGTTTTTTTTGCCCTCTTTCTCATACGGTGGTCTGCAGCTCTGATTAGAGCGATTGGGGGACCTTTACGGTGCATTTAAAGGGTATCGGATCTCGCCCTGGCTGTACGCTTCTAGCCTTACATTTCTGGAACACCAAAGGGCCACCTCTGCAGGGATCAGGGTAGTGCGCTTTTCCAACCTTAGATCTGGGTGTAACGCATTCGTGCAATAATTTACATGAAAAGTACCTGCAGCAGCGGGAAGTCTTTTCCCGGACACTGCCGTCTCGGGGCATTTGCACTCCGTGTCGGATTTTCGTCTTTCCGCCGTGTGCGGGCCCTTTACCTGCTCACCGCTAGCAGCAATTGGCGTGTGCAGGGGCCACGAAGGGCTGCGGTTTCTCAGGCCGCGGGAAACACGTGGCCGCGGAGCATAGGAATATTGGCTGCATGCTTTCGGAAGCCGGTCAGGGACTTGTTGAGATAGTTTCTTTATCCTGCTTTGAAAATAGCTGGGGAGAGATACATAAGGTTCAGACAGTTTCCAGGCCGTGGTTTGGATAGTGCTTTGGGGTTACAGTGTGTCCCTTGGAGGTGATAGGGGACAGCTCTCTATTACAAGAACCTAACCTGCCCACGGGCAAAGACCCACAGGGGCAAACATTAGTCAAGGGGGTAATAACCTATACCCTGAGGGATGTACCTTAAGTTGCCCACGGGAAAGGGGAATTAGGTGAGCAACTGCCTCATCATGGCCAGCAGCAGCCACAAGCCTTGCAGCAGCCCATCGGCCTGGTGTTCTCAGAGAGGCTGGAACAGGAGGAGAACTGCCAGCTTCTTCCCAGTTACACCCTGCTCAGAGGTCGGAATATCTCAGCTGGCTGCAAAGGCCAATGTCTCACCGATGGTACGTGCCGTCGACGGGCAGATACCCACCAATTTGCCTCAGCTAAAAGCAGCGTACAGCCATCTTTCCTCTGGCTCATTACAACGCTTTCTCCTGAAAGAGTTAAATTGCCTGGAGAAAAAACACTTGTCAATTACACTTGTTCTCGCCCCGAGTGAATAATTATATTTACTCCGTTATATTTCGCAACCTGTGTAATTATCGCATGAGACACGCCGCAAATTACATGTATTGCAGGTCAGAGATGAGGATGATAGGCAGGATTCGAGTCCTCTGTATCTTTAGGCAGGTTATTCTATTTTCACACTGTGCCCTGGAGTGATATAATGCAAGAACCCCTTGAAAGAAATCCAAAGAGAATATGGCCGACATTAATAAAATAACAGCTTTTCTTTTTAAAAGGTGACTTTTAGTGTGAGCTAGTGTTGGAAGACTTTGTTTTCACATAGAACTACCTACTGTTCAAATCTGCTAAGCATTTCTAGACTGACCGTGGATTAGCGAATGTAAATTCCCACTAGTATTCGAATAGCTCTGCCGCGTATATATTTCACAGGGTAAAAGGGGGGCATTTGACTCGCGATAGCTTGCAAGGGGTAAGGTAACATTTTGGACCGAGCCCCTGCTACCATGTAAGTCATGGTCGAGGCTCTCGCAGGAGCAGCTCGTATTTCCTGGCCCTGAGATGGGGCAGCGGGATCATGCCCGCGGCGGCTCGATGACCTAGCTTCGCCTCCCGCCGGGATGCTCCTCCGGACACACAGGATGCTCCCCCAGAGATCGGGACAGCAGACACTGCAGTTCGTCGCCCGGTGCCGAGAGGCTAGTGGCTCCTCTCGGGCCCACTAACTCCTCGGGCCCTGCTCAAGGCCCAGCTCTCAAACATCCCCAGGAGAGGGACAAGTGTCTTGGTCAGGTGAGTAAAGGGCGAGAACTCGGTGCGCAATCATAAGGAGGGGACTGCGAGAAGTAGAGGGGCCTCACGGAGCCCTCAGCACCGCGGCTGAGCGTCGATTCCAGGCAGACTCGGGGGTGTCTGCCGTTTTCGCAGACTCTAAAGATTCTCAGTCGTCGGGAGTTCTGCAAGGCTGCCGTGCACTGTCCGTCTTTCTTCCGTTTCTGCCCAGACACGGCTGCGCCCCCTCGGCGCTCCGCGACTCCGACTGTCCGTCGCGATGATGCGGCCTCGGAGCTTGCGGGAGAGCGGGTGTGTAGTGTGTGTGTGTGTGTTCATGTTATTTATTACCTTCATTTACTGTCCAAAATCTATTGGCACGTACATTTTAAAGTACAAGTTGCTGTCGTATTACATATTAACCTCTCACCAATTTGCCGCCAGCGTCCTAAAATACATCACTAATGTTTTACAAGTAAATATATGACCAACGAAAATAATTAAGCAACGTGAGACATTATTTCATGATCCTCGTCCCTACATGCGGTTCTGAGGGAATGATTCTTCATCCTCCCGCGTTACCGAGCATGTTTTAAATTGGGGGTGGGAGGAACATTACTTATTGTGCCTAGCTGTGTAGTGTTATATGTTTGAGGGATTTTATTTATAGACGTTTGAGAAGAAAACAAGCAGAACATTTAAAAACTCATCGTGCATAAAGTAGGGGTCTCTATTTTCTCAACTCCCCTAGAAATTAATAGGCTAAGTATAATGGTATTATAGCAGATGTAAGCGATGCAAGGGACAGGCAGGGAAAGTTATTACTGTATATTTAACTTATTTATTGAAACATTAATGTCAGAGTAGTATTTCATTCCCAGTGTAAAGTACCAAACATAATGAAAGACAAAACAGATTAGTTCGGTAGCACTTCAAGTAATTCTTGCGGGATTCGGCAACATATACTTTAATTCCCGGTGTCTGGGTATATATTCTGGGCATTCTTGGTCCTTCAGCTCCGAAATTGCCATGGACAGGAAGAGTCCTTACGTCTTTGATGCAGATGGACAGAAGGGTACAGTAGATGTTTTGTATTTTTCCCACCAAGAGAATAATCCGATATTTAATCTATCCCCATTTCCAGCTCTTGGCAGTAGCAAAGGTGGTTTGCAATGGGAAATAAACCTTGACAGGAGCATATTTCCGAAAAAAAAAAAAAAAAAGATAAGTAGGACTGCAAAGCTATGTCATTCTTCGGCAGTGCTTTGCTCAGAAAGACTCCCTCTTAAAAACCCTCGCTAGCTGAGAGAGCAGAAAAAATACAGTACTTATTATCGAAATGCTCAGTAAAGAAAATCGCTCGTTGCTTCTAGAGCAGCGAGTATATTTTCTGTACATCTGAACGAATGGGTAGGTATCTCGACCCTTAGTCTATAAATTAAAGTTCTTTTTATTTTTTAAAAAATTACTATGTCTTAAATAAAATCCCATTGCTGGTGCATTTCAGCATTCTCCGTGGGCAGCACTGGCAATAAAAACAAGACAGCGTTTAATACAAAAAAAATATTGGCAGGCGCTAAAAGGCTGTTTGTTGCCATTCATAGCTTTTAGATGCGTTTTAATGCACTTTAATGATCATTTGAAGAGATGGCTTTGCACGTTTTCCGACAGTAAAGCAGTCCAAAAAAGAGGTGAGGGGGGCCGGAGGGTGGATTTTCCTCGGGGGCTTGGAGCGGTGGGTGCCGGCGGGGCCGGTGCGCTCGGCCGCGGTAGTGGGGGTCCGGCCGCGGGGGTTTTAACTCACGCAGTGAGCCCTTCCCTTGTCCCTCGGGCCTGCTCCCCCTTGAACGCCGTTGATTCATGAACTAGAGTACAAAATGCAAATATTCATTAAGTCTTTCCTCCCTCCCTCCTCCTTCCGGCCTCCCTCCCTCCTCCGCACCCCCCTCCCCAACAAAACAACAAAAAAAATTTCTCGAGTGAATAGCGTCAACATGGCGTGCTGAAAGGCAGAAGCCTTGCTCCTTCCTAGATCTGAACTGTGATTAAACATCCCCAAAGAGAGCATCTCTGTTCCTTCCGCCGCTCCCCACCCCCCTTCCCTTCCCTCCCCGTAGCGTAGAGGAAAGCGCCCTCTTCTACGTAGGAAAGGTCAAGTCCTACAACGCACAACCCACGGTCATTACTGTACTGTGACCCAGGGTGTACTGGGGAGGAACGGACGGGTGTCCCGTGATCAAAACCACTGGGACTTTTTTTGCTTTTTTTTTTTTGATCCTTCTCTTGCGATGGGAGTCTGTGGTACTAGACAGTATTTTAGCCTCCTGCAATCACCTTGTGTGCAAATGGTCATCGGAAATCCTAGGGGATCAGGAAGGACAGGAAAAAATAAGTAGCGATAATAGTACTATTAGTAAGAGCAATAATGGTCATTAGCCTGTGATATTGCTGCATTTTGCCTGAAGCTGGCAGGAAGGACGATGTGCCCTAGTGGCTAGATTTCTCTTCGTCTAAAGGCAGACCAGCAACAACTAGGACAAAAAAATTGCAAAAACCCCTAACCAACAGAAACCCAAGTCACTGGGAGATGGAGAAGAAATGTTTCGTGGACTGGGTATATTTGACCAGTGAGGGAGGAAAACAAAAAGTGTGCAATCCATCCTCAATGATCTGGAGGTCTACAGCCCAGCGCTGGATGCCAGTCTCCGTAGGGATATATTTTTGCACAAGCGAGAGACTTCTGGATGCTGGGGTAAGATTTTCATGCTCTTCCTGGAAGCTGCTGAATGTTTCTCCTCTTCCCTTGCTCGCTGGTGAATTAAGCAAACAACGCAAAACCAAACATCCAGCCGGTTCCCCCCCCTCCTCCCCGCCTCCCGCAAAGCCTGCTGCATGACTGGAGCAAAGTCACTTAGAAGGCCTTTGTGGAGGGTTTCCAGGCCCCCGCTTTCCCGTATCCCACCCACCCAGTCCGCTCCCTTTATCCCACGGTGTATAGGGCCGAAGTGTTGATTCTGTCTACCGGGACGTGGGTGAAGAAGCCTGCTTGAGCTGATGCTAATAGAGTCGAAGAGCCCGTTGAGAAAAGTAAGATTGTTTCTCCTAGCTTGGGTGCTAGCTCCACCTTTCCCAGAGCAGCTGCTTCCCGTTGTAGCATAGGTGGAAAGCAAAGAAGGCACTTGGCAGGAGTGTGGGCCAGGAGAGACTGGAATCAGAGCCCAAGATGCGGGCATACTCGCAGATAGAACTTATGGTTGCTTGGCTTTGTTCTGTGCCGGTTTGTCGTGCAAAGTGGGGCCAGGCGGCAAGAAAAGTGGCTCCTCGGTTTTATTCCCTGTTGTTGTATTCACGCGTGTCTGCCTCTGAAATTATTTTAATTATTTAAGAGCCAGGAAGGAGGGTGGACGGCTCTTTGTGGAAGAGAGCGGGGAAAGGATATTTAGCCTGTCTGCCTTGCGCCATTGTGTGTCTGGAGAGAAAAATGCCAGCCGGGCGTTGTAATCTGCCAGTTTAAATGAATCTGAACATCGTTGCCATCGCCTTGATTTCAGTGCACGAAGAAAAATTAGTTTATTTATTCCTGATAGCATAAATCGTTCTGTCTGACAAAGAGTAAGAGAAAATAAGGGCATTGTAAGCCTGGCTTTAGCTCTCTAAGTGTCCTTGGATAAGCATTAAAAAAATTGGATTTTAATGCAGAACAGTCTTGTATGGTCTTCTTCTAGGTGTTGGTTTATTCGTAAATGTGTGAGGGTTTGTAAAATGAAAATATGGTGCTGTATGGACATTTGATGGGAAAATAAAACCGAAAGAGAAAGACACTCCTCCCTGTCTAATTCGGAGGATTTAGCCCAAATTCACCCTGCCTCTGCTGTGTGGACTTGTGTTGATGCGCACCAATTTCCATCAGAAGTGATACTAGTATCGGCGCTTTCTAAAGAGTTAGGAAAGGAGAATGAGAGGGACGGTGAGCAGCTTTCCCACCCAGCATAGACGAGAGCAGCCATATTAGGCTTAGAGACAGCGCTATTTTGATGGGTATCTGCGTGACTTACAAAAGAGCAGAGAAGAAACTGTCTTTATGAAGCTAGCTGAAGTGTACGTGACCGTACGGTCGCATCCTCAATCGCAGCACGTATTTTAAGTTCCTGTTAGACAAATAGCTCCCTATAAAGGTTGAGAAGAACAGGTACCTTCATTATAAAGCAATTGGGAGAGTCCATCAAAATATGAAGTTGAGGCTTTGAAGTTGTTAATTTGACAGCCCCGGTATAGTGATACTTCCTGTACCCGCCCCCTGAAACAATCATTGATGAAGAAATATCTCGACTTCGGTGGGTTTCATGACATGCGAATAAGTCTCTCCTATAAAGTTAGCAGTGTGATACAGTAAAATCGGGTGTGTTTCTTGGCGAGTTGGGAAAACAAAAAACAACCAAAAAAATTGAAATACCTTTATAAATCACTGTTAAAATTCAGTGTGCACCAGAGAGAACCTATATCCTATAAAATTCAATGTAGCTGCGAATGCCAGTCGATTACCTTGACTTGAATTTCCGTGGCAAATTGTGGGTCTTGTCGTCACAAGAACAGTCTATCTACGAGGAGCTTGTCTCGGCGTCGAGGCAGTTCAGTTTCTGTAGTTTTCTACTCTTATTCTAGAGGGCACATTAGATGGCTCGTAATTCTGTTGGTTTGTTTGCATCTTGAATTGGTAGGCAGAAAAATACTCTCAGTAGGATTTTTTTTTTCCTCTCACTGAATATATTTCCTGGATTAACAAATCTAAGGTCAAGTTCAAGGCATCAGTTGTAGCAATAGTTTAGGTCGACATGGGAATGTTTTTGCGGATTTCTTTTTTTTTTTTTCTTTCTTTTTTTTTGTTTTGTTTTTTTTTTTTTTATTTTCCTCCTAAACGCGTAGGGCAAAGAAAAATTCCGGGCTGCGGGTGAATTTTGCATGGGAATATCACTTGAGATGTGTCCGTCTGTAGAGATATTCCCATCATTTAGTAGCACTGCATTTTTTAAGGAATTGCTGGGGATGTTTTCTAAACAGCTTTCACCAATTCCACATAAAATACGTCGGCATTAAAGGTACCTGCCTACTACAAACGGCGCTAACGACCCCGTTCTTTGTGGGTTTGGATGAGAGTCGATGGAAAGTGCCTGCTTTTCTGTAACAGAGGATTATGACCAGAGAGATTTGTTTCGCACTTGCTTTAGAGCTTGCCTCTTGGTCTAGACACCCGTGTCAAGCACCCTATTCTTGCCAGAAGTCTTTTGCACCTGTATCTGGATAGAGGGAAGGAAAAGGAATGACTGGATATGTATTTTATTGTTTTGGGGAAGTCTATCAGAGAGTTCAGGAGAAGAAATTGAGACATTTACAGCAGCATCGTCAGTCAATCCATTTCTGATATACTTGGCTACTATAGAAAATTCTTACTTAAGCATCTCTTACTGCCAAACCTGCCTCCATTGTCTTTCAAGAACAAGCTACGATCAGTGAATATAAATAAAAACTGTAGAGGGGCTCAATGCCCCGGAGCCTGGGGCGAGCAGTACTGGAGAAATCGGGTGTAAAGAGACACGGTGTTATGAGAAAGCCCCTGAGCTTCTGAAGGCTCCGGGATCGTGTAACAAGAAGAAATAGTTTAGCTGCAAAAGGACAAGAAAAAGTTTTTCCTCTCTAAGGAAAAAAAAAGCTAACCTTAATATTTTGTCTGGTTGAAGCTATCGAAGTTAGGGTCTGCCTTCACATAGAGTCTCGGTTGTTCATCAGCATAAAGGGATGCAAAATATCATGGATTATCACTAACGACGGGTTAGTGGTCGAACTAAACTGTAAGGCTGGGAAGAGATAAAAAACCAACCACTGCTGATACCTTTCCATCTCAATGATTATAAAAGACAGAGAGGGTGACATCGGAAAGGATTTCGGTAATTTATATTAAATTCAATCTAAAATATTCTACGCACAGATAAGTGCAGGCTTTTGAGATGTCCCAGGCTCTGAAATTATATAATGCAATTAACCACCATCAAAAAAAGTCGGAATAATCTCGCATACATCCTGTTTACATTTGTCTTTTCTCTTTACATGTATTCTGCAGTTTCCTAGCAAAATTATAACCATACCGCTTCAGGTTTAGGATCATAAATAGACTATCTCATACCACAGGACGTGTCTTCCTTCTCACCGACATAAAAACGTTGATCAGACCGCAGCTATTATTGAAATTATTTGAAAAATCTTAACTGTTGTAACACTGACTTCTGTGGCACTGTTAGGGGAACATATCTAGTTTAAAAAACACCAAACAAACCAGCTATGTGTAGTTCCTTTCCATAACGCACACAAAGACACACAGACCAGGAGAAACATCAGTTAAGACCTTCGGAGCCAAAATATTTAGAAAAACTAACAATAAGCCTGCTTTTCTGAAGCTGCATTCCTGACAAATTTTGCGAAGAATTATCACCTTCTGGCGTTGTTTTGATTTGAAAAGGTGGGAAGAAGTTGTTCTTTTCGTTGGCAACAACGCTGTGTGCTCCCTAATACTACATTTTTCTAATAAACCCTTGTAGACTATAATCAACCCCCAAGTTTACCAAACACTGTCCTAATTCCTGAGATATTTTCTCCTGCTCGAGCTGTACCCACTGTACACCCCTCACCCTTCCTATGTGAGAGAAGCAACAGCGATTGAAGCCAGCGATCGTGTAATATTTTAATTAGCTCCTCTTGACGCCAATTCCTTCTAGTACACGATTCTTCTGTTAATTACAGGCACCCATCCTACCAGCAAGCTAAATATTCGGCTTCAAAATTTCTTTCAAGCAAAACCCGGTACAAAAATACAACAGTTCAGATACTACAGAACTTGACCTTTTGGAGACGAGAGTTAGTAAGTTAAACAGTTCCCTTTGCACGCCATCTGTATATATAAAAAATGGACCGTCGAGGAATCCCGGCGCTGTTTATATTCCTCCAAAGAAAAGATGTAGCTTTTTGTCTTCGGTTTGTTTAGCTTAGCTATGGGGAAATGTGTTCACAGTCTCCCCACCTTCTAACCAGGCTTGTCCTTTGCAAAAAAACGTCCTGCAGCACAGCTCCCAAATTTAGAGCGGTTTTACCCTCTCTAATCCGGACGAAATACATGGGAAGGCGTAACGAATGCATTTTGCTTCTCCAAACGAAACGCCTGCCTTTGTTTATGTTGTTTTCTGTGAGGTTAGAGAGGGGAAGGCTCGATTTCCCCCCTTCCTCAACGCGGAAGTCCCAATTACTGTATAAAAAGAGCAATTCAATGTTAGACCAAATAATCAACATTGATAATTGTGCTGAACACAGCAACTTAACAGCAGGCTCCCTGCAATAACCAGCACATTCCGGGGTTTTAAGAGTACATTATCTGTTTCACCTAACAGCACAGAAAGCAGAGAACAGCCTATGCCTTGGGTGTCTACGCTCTCCCAAACGTGCTGCCCCCCTCGCAGTCTTCCCCGTAATTTTCCCCACTTGTGGGAAGGCGTTTTGGGGTCCCCTCGCATTGCAAAACTACTTGAAGGAATAGGCAGTTTGGCTTGGGGAAGGGGCGAGCCCAGCCCCAGCAAGTCGAACGTAGGCATCGGGGCTGCACGTGTACATGCTGTGCAAGCAGACATATGCCCAGACACACGCACACCCACTCACAGGCACACACACGCCTATTTCCAGTTGCTTTCTCGCCCTTCTTGCCTTAATTTCCCTTTGTTTCCCAGAGGCAACTCCGGCCTCCTGCACGGCGGAGCCTTATACGGCGCCTCAGCCGGGCTGCAAAGGGGAGAGGGAAAGAGCCCCATACAAACCTGTGCCAGCTCTGTTCCCCATTTCTAGCCCCAAGGTTTGAAATTTATTGAAATGTAAGAGGGGGGCTGCAGCGAGTCCGAGGAGGTGGCGTCCCGCGATTAAGCTTTGGCCAGCTCTGTCATGTCTGCTCTGACACAAGCTGAAGTTGACTGCCAAAGTGCTATAAAACCCCAGGTCAGTCTAGAACTGTTTTCGGTTCTCCTAGACGCGCCGTATTCAATTATAGCCTTAAAAGCCCTAATACAAGTGCAAGAATTTGTTTGCCATCACACAGAGGCGGGGCGAGGCTCTGCAATGGTGGCGCCTTTGTTATCTCAAAGTCACTGAAATCCTTATACATTCCTTCTCGTTTGAAAGGAGGGGTGTCTGCGTGTGAGCAGGGTGCAGGAAGAGGATTTTCATAGATGGAATTGGAGAATGGGGAGGGGGGGACACACACAGGGAAAATGAACATCGCTTTGGTAACAGAAGAGAAATTCCCACCGCCCAAACCCACCCCTTCCACAAAAGCTAGAAGGAAAAGTAAATGCCAGCAAAAGTATAGTGTTAAAGACAAAACCGAAGAGAATTCTTGCATCCCCCATCACAACTTAAAACAAACCACCCCGAAGTTTAAACAAAAAAAAAATAAAATAAAAGAGAGAGGGCGAGAGAGGGAAAAAACCCAAACCTTTTTACAATCCCTAAACGACACTGCAGTCTTCTGCTAGCGGTTTTGACGACATGCAATCTCTTTCCATCCACTTTCTAGCAAATATGTCAAGCTGGAAGATTAATTAATTAATTTCAAGTTCAGCTTGCAGACGTGCAGCGAGCGTAAGAAGTTCTTGTAGCAAACCAAAATACAGAGTTCATTAAAGGGATACGTCCAGAGGATTTGATTTGTGAACGGTAACCCTTGTAAAATAAGAAAAAGGCATATAAACATTAATGCTAATAAATTAGTTTACTCCACTACAAAGTAATTACTTGATAATATTGAATTTACAGCTGAATTCAAACGCAACAGTTAACTATAATGTAGGAAAAATACATAATGAGAATACTTTCTTTGTGTACAACATGATTAGATTTGTTATTAAGTCAGTTACGATAAGCTAAGCAATAAATAAACAAATCGATGTTGACATTTGAATACCGAAGATCTCCAGAATTTACTAGAGAACTTTCTCCGGATATATAAATACTTCCACAGGACTGTAGAGGAAGAGGGGGGAAAATCCAAATATTTTTTCCCTAACATTCGTTTCCCTTCTATTAGCCTCCCAAGTCCACGGGGGCATGGATCTTGAACTACCTCTAATCTCCTAAGAGCACCGGCTACACAATAGCCATTCGTCGTTCTGTTTTTCTATTTTGATGAAATCCAGCGAGAACACAAATATTTCTTTTCTGAAATCAAGCATCAGAAGAGCAAAAAATATATTTTTCTGAGAGCCTAGGGATGTCCATGCCTCAAAAGGTGCTGTATTCTTTGGCGTATTTCTCTGTTTTCTTTGGCTCTGCTCGTTCGGTGGGGTGTGCATTTTTATTGGCAGAGAAGTACTTTTTAGTCCCTGCCCTTTACAATCCGCTTTCTATATCTTCCCTTTCATGAAACAATAGTAAAATTTTAACCACGTTTTAAAAATAGTTCTCCTTGGGTCTCAGCCTTCAGGGATGGTACAAAGCAGAAAGAAAAGCATCTCGGAGCAGCATGTTTGTTCCTGGGAGTTAACAGTATTTCAAATAATTTTAACTAGGCTTCTGGCAATTAAACTTGGAGTATTTGTCAAGCCGGGATAGCCCAACATCCACTGGTTTTCCAAGTATTTAGCGGCAGCGTTGAGGCGGAGAGATCAGCAAACACTTCAGCTCCGGGTCTGCAATTTAAAGGGCTTTCTGGCGTGGCGCACGAAGAAAGGGGTGGTTTGGCGTGGGTGAGGAGAGAGAACCTGCGTCCTAGGATCCCAGCATTGTTAACTACCCCCAGTAAAGCTTGACTGAAGCCGCGAGGGGTATTTGAGGTTAATATGTAAGTAAGGGAAGGAAGACACTAAGCGCTTCGGAAGTGAACATGAATGCAAGCATGTAATCTATTCACCATGAAAATCAGTACAGACTTGACCCTGGCACATTCTTCCTAGTAGCGTTTCCAGAAAAACCCTGTGGGGTGAGGGTTGTTAGGGTTTGTTGGGGTTTTTGTTTCTTTTATCGGGCAGAGGAAGCCCAAAGCGAGCAAAAAATTAGCTTTTTGAAGAAAAAAACCAACCAACACGAAAACAAACCGGCTGATTTCTTCAGGAGCATTTTCTGTTCAAAAACAGCTTTCCAGAATAAACCGTGTCTGTATGTATCCTATGCCCCTCGTCTCGGAGCCTGCCAGCGAGCCGCCGAACGCCCCAGCAAGCCCAAGAACAAACAGAAAAGTCTCACCTAACCCTGGTGGGACCAAGGCTCCCTACTGCAGAGCCGGCGTGTGCCATGGGCCGGGCGGCTAAGCCTGGGGCAGTGTCAACGGGACTTTATGTGTGTGTGTCCCCCTTCCCCTAGGCTACCCCCGGGCAACCTGCGCTCCGCTCGCCCTTAGGCACTGGCGACGAGCTGTTGCTTCCCCCTGCGATGGCCACAAAGGGAGCGGGGCCCGGACCCGCCGCTCGTCAATGTCAACGTCGGGCCACGTGACCGCACCTCCCTGCCGCCGCCGGGGAGAGCTTTCCACGTCAGCTTACGTCTCCCCATCTCTTACTTCACGGATCTGCTTCAAAGAGGCAGCTGCGTTAGAGAATCATGTTAAGCTCAGCTAATGCGGAGAAGCCGAGGTAGCCCTAATGATGGATTTTGATGAGCGTGTTCCTTGTTCCTCTAACATGTATTTGCCAAGTTGTACTTACTACGTCTCGGGTCCTGATTTTTCCAGCCTCCCTTCTTTTTTGCCCCAGACCCCGTCTTCTCGCCCTATGACATACTCCTACTCCTCCAACCTACCCCAGGTCCAACCTGTGAGAGAAGTTACCTTCAGGGAATATGCCATTGATCCCTCCAGTAAATGGCACCCCAGGAACAATCTGCCCCACTGCTACTCCGCAGAGGAGATCATGCACAGAGACTGCTTGCCTGCCACCAACACTGCTAGCATGGGCGAGATGTTCGGCAAAAACACAGCTAACGTCTACCACCCCAGCACCAACGTCTCCTCCAATTTTTATAGCACGGTGGGCAGGAACGGGGTCCTACCCCAGGCTTTCGACCAGTTTTTCGAGACAGCATATGGCACGGCGGAAAACCTGGCCTCGGCGGACTACCCGGTAGACAAGAGTGGTGAGAAGGCGCCCGCGGCCGCCGGGGCGGCGACGGCGGCGGCAACTTCAAGTTCGGAGGGCGGCTGCGGCAGGACGGCGGCGGCGGAGAAGGAGAAGGAGAGGAGGAGGCGGCCGGAGAGCAGCAGCAGCCCCGAGTCATCTTCCGGCAACAATGAGGAGAAATCCGGCAGCTCCAGTACGTATAAAGGCAGCGCCCGAGAGCTTTTAGGGAAGGCAGCTTGAAATCTAGTTGCACCGCCGCTGTTAAATTTTTATATGCTGTTTTATAAGCATATAAGGTTTATGAAGGGCCTTTAGATTTCCCCCAACAAAACTTTGTTATAAAAGGCGAGATCACGTGTTTAGTGCTGAAATTGGCCGTGAAATACCCACCGGGCAATGGATGCCTTAACATTTTTTTGTTTTTCCTTCTTTTTTTAAAAATAATAATAATATTGATAATAATAATAAAGAGCTCTGTGGTGAACTCTCGAAAATATAGTAATGAATGTTCGGTGCCTGTAAATGCAGGGGGGGAAAAAAGAGATCCTGACTCCTTTGATANTCATGCACAGAGACTGCTTGCCTGCCACCAACACTGCTAGCATGGGCGAGATGTTCGGCAAAAACACAGCTAACGTCTACCACCCCAGCACCAACGTCTCCTCCAATTTTTATAGCACGGTGGGCAGGAACGGGGTCCTACCCCAGGCTTTCGACCAGTTTTTCGAGACAGCATATGGCACGGCGGAAAACCTGGCCTCGGCGGACTACCCGGTAGACAAGAGTGGTGAGAAGGCGCCCGCGGCCGCCGGGGCGGCGACGGCGGCGGCAACTTCAAGTTCGGAGGGCGGCTGCGGCAGGACGGCGGCGGCGGAGAAGGAGAAGGAGAGGAGGAGGCGGCCGGAGAGCAGCAGCAGCCCCGAGTCATCTTCCGGCAACAATGAGGAGAAATCCGGCAGCTCCAGTACGTATAAAGGCAGCGCCCGAGAGCTTTTAGGGAAGGCAGCTTGAAATCTAGTTGCACCGCCGCTGTTAAATTTTTATATGCTGTTTTATAAGCATATAAGGTTTATGAAGGGCCTTTAGATTTCCCCCAACAAAACTTTGTTATAAAAGGCGAGATCACGTGTTTAGTGCTGAAATTGGCCGTGAAATACCCACCGGGCAATGGATGCCTTAACATTTTTTTGTTTTTCCTTCTTTTTTTAAAAATAATAATAATATTAATANGAGCTGAATTCAAAGCCTTCGCCGTTTTAACGATTGCACTAGAATAGCGTTTAACAGATAAAGTAGCCGCCTGAACTGTAACAATATATTAAAAGAAACAAATTAACCTAAAGCTGGCCTTTTTGTCTAAAGGAAGCCATTTTACTGAGGCACTGTGGCAATTACGTGTTGCCTTCTGTCCAACAGTTTGTTACTTACAATTGTTATTCAATCTGTCAAAGTCTGATTTTTTTATGTGGGCTTTTTAAAAGGCAATGCTAGTATAAGGCTTGGCGAAAAAAATACATCGACAATGAACTGTACAAGAAAAGGAAGTTTTTAAAGGGACAGCAGCCACGTTTAATGTAAAGAGCTCCTGAACCTTGAAACCTTTTATATTCTGCTTAATGAACTTTAAAACCGTAATGGCTAATCGAGAGGAGAATCCCTCGATGCGGTGGAAAGCATGCTTCAAAAAAAGCCTGCTAGCTAGGGCGGGAGTTAGGAGGAGGGGGGGGGCGAGAATGAGGCGCCTTAACCCTGGGCTCAGGGGTTTTTCTTCTGCTGGGGACGTTGAGTAGGGATTAGCCCAGCGAATGAGGGAGAGTCCAAGCGGGCAGGGGCCGGGCGCGTGGTGCCTCTACTCAGGCGGTGGCATCTCCCTTGGCAGCTCTGTGTATCGAGCGTCCGGCGGAGCAGCCTACAAAGGCTTTTCTCCAGCTCATGAAACCCGCAGGAACCCCCCACCACTACCCCTTCCTCCGGCTGCCCTCCCCGCCGAGGCAGTGAGGCCGGATCCCTGCGTCTCTGCAGGGGTTTCGCTGTTCCCGCTGCCCCGGGGCCGCGGCGCTGCAGGAATCGGCGGGTCCTGGTCCCCGGCTGCCCTCACCCGAAAAGGCGGAGGGCACTAGCCCTTTCTTGGACCTGCTAATGCCGGCCTCGGAGCTGGCAAAACGTGGATTTTCTGTATTAATATGTTTCGCCAGAGCGTTTCATCACCCATCCTGAGCCCCCGCCGCCGGCCATCGCCGGGTCTGAACCGCTTCTGCCTTTTTTCACTCCACAGGTGGACAACGCACCCGTAAAAAGAGATGCCCATACACCAAATATCAGATTAGAGAGTTAGAAAGGGAATTCTTCTTCAGTGTCTACATAAACAAAGAGAAACGCCTTCAGCTCTCCCGAATGCTCAATCTGACCGACCGCCAAGTGAAAATATGGTTTCAGAACAGAAGAATGAAAGAAAAAAAAATTAACAGGGACCGATTACAATATTACTCAGCTAACCCACTACTTTAAAACTCATAGCGTTTTTCGAGATGAGATTAAAATTAGGTTTCGCCCTTGACAAGGTCAAGCTACGGGGTTACGTGAAAGAAGGAGGTGTGTATCTGACGGGACTAGAAGAATCCAAGGTTTTACATACGTGTAAACCTACTCTGGAACTTCAATGATGGTTTTATATATATATATATATGCACACACATATCAACTGGAATCGATTTGATTTTGACACACATGGCATCCATTTCTAAACGTGCACATCACCTCTGATTGCAGAATCCATACCTCTTACCTTTCCAGGCACTGCGGCTCACCCTGCTACCGCTTTGGGCAGGCACAGGCGGGGACCGCAACCCTCTGTCCGCGGACTCCCNCCTGTGCTGCTGCGGAACAGCTGTCTGGAGATTGCCGGGTCGAGCTCACCCAACCAGGACCACTTCGGAATATAGTCTCTGAAGACAATCTTTTGTTGCTCTTCACTAGAAAAAGTCAGTTAGAGGTAGTTTTCCATTGTCCGTGGATTTGAAGAAGAATTTTAGGGACATACGCAGAGATTTAAAGTGTGAGGGGGGAGGGAATTACATGCCTACACCTTCAGGAGGCCAAGAGCGAGCAGTTGTAATACGGATGTAGTGATGGGTATAGTAGTGTTTCCTTTGGGAATGTGGGGAGGGAGGGGGTAGAGGGAAGAAAGAAAACAAAATGAATGAAAGAATTATTTACTTCTAAAATTCAGGTATAAATTTGCCATATATCTACGGAAACAATCACTGAAAAAAATATAATTTAATTAGCAGTCGTTTTATTTATGACAACTGAGTATGTGTTGCCATTTTTCCAGAGACAAATCATATTTAAATACTGAAAATATAAAGGGGGGGGGGAGGGGGTGAAGTGTGAATTTCAGTGTTTTAAAATAAACAACTTCATAAAGGAAACTAACCTTCTGGCTTCTGGCTCACAAATTTTCTTCAGGAAATACCTGTGGAGAACAACAGTTCAGCAAATACCACACAACAGTTAATTGAAACTTGCAGTTGTGCTATGCACTAACTTTGGATCATTAAAATAATTCGATCCCATGTTCGTTACAAAGGTGACTAGTGAGGAGTTTAAACAGAAGCCAAGCAATG
This sequence comes from Upupa epops, assembly GCA_013397515.1. Lineage (NCBI taxonomy): Eukaryota > Metazoa > Chordata > Aves > Bucerotiformes > Upupidae > Upupa > Upupa epops. Next base: position 255,380 of record VZRI01009557.1, read on the forward strand.
TAAATATGGTAATTTTGTTGTTGTCTACTTTAAATATCACGAGCTCTACTTTGTCGCTCAGTCGACACATGCAAAGAATGGAAAAGTTGTTCGAGTTATTTTAAATATCTATATCTATATCTATATATTTCCCTGCAGGAACCAAAGCGTGAAAAAAAAAAAAAGGCAATTTAAAAAGAAAAGAGAAAAAAGTAAAAATATTTAAAATTCTATATCAGTTTACAAATAGTAAGGTGTTCTATCGTTAAGGTAATTTGCTGTTTAAGAATATCTGAATGTATATTTCATACAGGAACGGTGTTTTACATGACTTGTAAATAATTAAAAAAAGGACCCATGACCTATCTTGTTTGAATGCCTTTTTTTATTTTTTTCCTGGGTTAGCTGGTTTTTTGTTTTGTTGTTCGGGTTTGGTTTGGGTTTGGGGGTTTTTTTTTTGACCTTTTTCCTTTGGGGCTAAATGGTGTGGGATTTATTTACATGTGCAACAAAGTGGTGAGAAAAATGGTTTTTTGATTAATAACTTTACCAAATAGGTGTAATTTCTCTGACAAGTTCACTAAATGCAGTACCTTTATATGACATCACTGTTTTCACTATGTATCGTCTATATGTATATACAGTTTTCTTTTAATATGCAAAAGTATTTGGTTGCATGTATACAGTGGAACAGGGCACAAGGACAATAAAAAATTGAAACTTTATATTTTTACTCTGCTATTACATTACTCCATGTTCTGTTATCGAGTGTAACTCTGGGACCCGAAATTCCTCATGACCCCGTTCAGTCATTTGAGGCGAATTATTCTTCTGTTGTGAACTTCGCCGGTAAATCTTTTACTCTGGAGTTAACAAGTGAACCGGGGCTTGTTCAAGCCCCATTACAGCGGGTCACAGGAAAAGGAAAATGAAGTGTGTTCATAGCTCGCTACATGTTAGGCCTTTTCTTTATCCATCCCATGCTGGCTGGGCAAGGTCCTGTGCTCAAGGGTTTGATGTGACATGTGTCCAGGAGAACTGCTTAGGAAATATTTGTGGCGTCGGTAGCATTTGGATCAGATTTTGTAAGTCCAGCACCAAGGAAAAGGTCCAAGCTAGCCCATGGATGTGGCCAGAAGCATAAAAGCCCTAAGAAGGTAGCTGCCTTTGGGGCGGAAAAAAAAATAGGAAAAGACAAATCCACATGGCAGTGTGGTGAAAATGGACTGTTTGAAATTGTCCTTGATCTCCAACCCGGAGGGGGGGTATGCTCAGGCGGACGTGGGGGGTGTGTGAGGGGGAGGAGGGAAAGAGGGCTGGAAGGAGAAAGTTAGGAAGGAGGATAAAGAAAACCCCCAAAGCCAAACAATAGCTGCGATAGGAATGTGTTTAGGGAAAATGTTTAAATCTTTAATGTTGACTCTAATCCTGATCAGGAGAAGAATGTACATTCTGTTTTTGGATTGTTTATTGGCTTTGAACTTCTGTATTGCTTGGACATCACCCATAACCTTGAGGTGAAGGACTTACTGACTTAGGGCCTTTGTTGACAATCGCCACCCAGACAGACAACGTCTACCAAAAGGAAACGTTAAAAAGTGAGGAGGGAGAAGGGGACTTTGTTTGTTTGTTTGTCTAGTATGCAAGGGGGGTGTCTGTTAAAAGGAGACAGGCAGATGGAAAGGGAGAGAGGGATGGATGGAGAGTTGAATGGCAATGAAAGTTAAGCCAGGGAGCTTCCTTTCCTGGTTAAAAATTAACTGGCATTCCCAGCCAATCCCATGAACATTTGAACCATGGAGTTTCTCTGGTCGAGGTTTTGATTTCCTAGCCCAATAAAATCGCATCCTCTGCGTTGCTGTGACAATGTGGCCATAAAAACAACCAAAAAAAAAAAGTGTTTGAGACTCTTTAGCTCAGTCAGTGCGAAATGCGTCGCTATGAAGGCAGCAGAGGTTCTCCCTGGAGGTTCCTACACCCGGTGGTGAGAGGCTACTGCCTGCCGCGGCCGCGGGACGGCAGGCGAGCGATTCTGAGGACGGTTTGCCACAAGATGGCGATCTTCAGATCAATGTCAAAGCCGCCCGGGGCGAGGGGAGCAGCCCTGGAGGGAAAAAAAAAAAAAAAGAAATCTTGGCTTTGTTCATTTTGCATCCCTGGAGCCGCACGGGTAATTATTGCACTAACCGGGCTCCGCGTGGCAAAAAGCCACTAGCTACACCCGGCGTGGAGCAGCTGGGGTTTCTCGATGGAGTTAAAGTTTCCTAAAAAATTAGGAAATGTGCGAAGGTAAGTGTTTTATACATCTACCCTGCGTAGAGAATGGCGAAGATCGTGCAATGACCGGAGCGGTACCTCGTCCCGGCCTCCACTACTGAGCACCACGGAAAAGAACCATAGGGAGGGGAAGCAATGCAAAAAAGTTGGTGATTACGATGTGAAATAATATAGAACGGACTTTCGAAATTGCAGCTGACCTTTTACAAAAGTAAAGTTTTCTTTGTAAAGTTTTGGCCAGCCACGTGGAAACTCCACGTTATCTGGAAATATTTTTTCAGAGTAGCTTCTAGCTTTCTTCCAGTTATAAAAAAAAATGTAGCACTGGAAATATTATGAAACTTGACATTTATGTGTGGAACAGTAAGTGTCTTCAATCAAATAGATCTATGGCAACACAGACTGTAAATGACAGACAATTCTGACCATATTATTGGACTTGAACTGTAGTTTAGTTAGGGTCGTTTGGTAACTTTAAAGGGTAGTCTGCTTCCTGGCAGCTGGACACTCATTGTGGTAATCAAGTTTGACACACTTATGCTGAAAAACTATTCATGTGATTTCATATTAAGTCAATAGTCGTGCAAGAACTTTATCTATCTACCTACCTATCTATCTAAATCAGCACATGTGCTGTAAACAAATAATGGTTACACTTCTCATGTGCTCAAGGGGTCCTCTGGCTTGTAGCTTTGAAACTCTATCCTAGCTACGAGTATCCCTAACTCCAGGTTACTTTTCTCGCCCATAAAAGTTTCACATGTTTTTGTTATGTCTCCATTTGAGAAGGGCTGGAGGTAAGGTGGTAATATGTGGAGAAGATACTGGTTTAACGACATATTTTAAAACACTTGCCCGGAAAAGTATCTGTCGGCAAGATTTAAATTAATTTTGTCCTTGCTCTCTCATGTAAAGTAATGCAACTTGCTTGAGGTATTGTTTTCTTTAAGAAAGCACCTTTTCAAATGATACTTCAAGGGAAGTGTGGCAAATGTAGTTAAAAGCATATGTTCAGTAGGCAGAAAGCAAGTTTAAGATAATTATAGCAACCTATAGATTCGATCAAAGATACTCCATTGAAAACTTGGGGATGTTGATCCCTTTTGACTTTCCCTCGGAGTCGCCAGGACCTGAGAAGCCACGTTTCGGAAAAGAGCAGGACGACTTGAGGGTTCCTTTGCAACGTTTCATTTTATACCAGTGAAGTTAAACTCAGCATATTTGATCAAATATTTATTCTCCCCCTTGTTGTTTCCCTGCCCCATACAATACCGGGCTGAATAAATCAAAGGGACCCCAAGCAGCAGCTAAAGCGCCCTCTGGTTACGGATTGTTTACTGACGGCCGCGGTCATACGATAATATTTTAAAAAAACAAGTTAGTTTCTTACAATAACTGTTTATTATTTCACATGATTTGGGTTTGCATGTTTCGTAGGGAAGAGGCAAAGCCAACTCAGTGTCTACACTGTGTTTAATTAATCGTGTACTCAACTTCAGCTCACATACCACATCCAAACCCCTGGGAGGCTTTTTCATAAGCTCTTTGGGTTTGTGTTTTGTTGTCTTTTTTTTTTTCTTCTTGCCTTTTTTTTTTTTTACATAATCTTTTCATTAAATGCTCTGAAATTCTGAAATTGAAACTTAAGGCAAATGTGTGCCCCTGAAAGCCAAGCTACACCGCAACCAAAAAAAGATATTTGTACACGGTTCCAGATTTGCTTTAAAGGAAAGACAGCTACAAAAAGGCGAGAAGGGATAGAGTTTCAAATGCTTAATACAGCTGTGCGGACCCTCTATCGCAATAGAAGGGGTACACTTAAAAGACAGACTTGGGTATGTAAGATTTTCCTGTTACATATATAACCTGATACCTTTGTTGTTTCTGCACGGTGTTTGCGGCACACCGGACAATAGAAAGCCACGCTGTTCTCGCCAGTGCTGAAGGAATGGCGAGGAGATAAAACCCTAATAAATTGGTTTATATTTTGTCCTGCAGCATGCTAGTAGTCAGAGCTCGTCAGAATTACTTGCAAAGTATGTTCCTAATCCAAATTAGTAAAACGATACACATATACTATAAAATGTAGTTAGCAGAACAAGCCTTTGGATGGCTGGAATAAAATTAAATCTCAGCCTAATTTTTAACAGGGTGATCCGCCAAAATGAGCCAACCTCCCACCAACACTACCAACGTGCAAGAATTTCCAGTAAAGATAAAATTAGTGGGGCCGTCATTTGTCACCTAACTTGGCACAGACGCAGTTCCTAAACCTCCTGTTTGAAATCCGCCTTCTTTGGAGCAAATCCAGAAGGGGTGGGGGGGTTGTGGGGGGGTGGTAAAAATCTGGCACATACGCACGTTCCTGACAACTGACAGTTCCAATATTATATAACTATACCCTGATTGAATTAAATTTTTTAGCTGCATAAAACATAATCCACTGCTATATTCTCAAATCGGCGGCGCACGCATTCCTTCCACAAGCTGCAAGAGCATTTACGTTTTCACAAATTGCAGTTTGCTCGTGTCTTCAAATAAAAGCATATTTTAATTAGCTTGCAAAATGCGTCTCTGGATTAACAGCGCTGATCTTTTGGGGTTATACGGGCCAATAATAAAAAGATAAATCACATTTTAACACGATACATTTTGTGTTTCCCAGTCGTAGTTTGCTTAGGCTGAGCTGTCGGGTTTTATTTATACCCTTTTTGTTTTTAATTTTAGTCCAACCAATAAAACGATTTAACGACGCTATTAATACATCTATTATATTTTTCTTAGATCAATAAAGTTTTATTTTGATAGTGTTGTCTACGTACGCTGTGAATTTAGATTCTCCACGAAAGCACCTTCTTGCCGGTTTTGATATTTATCAGATTTTTATTTGCTCGGTTTTATAGACCGTCGGATGGCTTTACTTCCAGAACTAGGGTTAAAAAGAAACTATTTCTCGTCCCCTGACGTCCACAATAATCTTTAAAATTTCTTTTAAATAGGAATTAAGCTCCAAGGGACACATTGTTTAGTGCTGGAAATGCAGTCAGTAGCTACACCCATCGTATGCCAAATTAGCCCAGTTTAGTCAGAATTGACCATTATCTTTTATAGTTACGAATCAAGTGAACGTTATTAGTTTTCCTTCACTGGGTTTGATGGTGGTGGTTACTGTTTGCCTTGGCCTTGTTAGCGATTAAAGAAAGTGGAGATAATGCAAAGCCGAGCTGAGTTCATGATCTAGACGGAGTCCGCGCATTGACCGGCACCATTCACTTCGATCTGCACAATACACGGCCTTGCCGATTGCAGGGTCTGATATGGTGGGCAGCCCTGTGGCACAAAACCTAGGAGGGGCAGCTGAAGAAAACTTAAACCCTTCCACTTTGTCGCTGGCAACCCTGACTTTTTACTCATTTCCCTACATTAGCTTAGAAAAAGAAAGAAGAAGCTAACCGGTGCTTCTTCCACTGCATTTCTATTCGTTTTATTCTGTCTGACGAGGCTTGTAGGCCTTTCCCCCCTTTAATCCCAGTTTTTAAAAGGAGCTACTTATTTTTAAAACGCTGCTTTGAAAGTATTTCGAGTGTTGCTCCATGGTTCCGTACGGCTTGTAGGTTTGCAATCCATTTCTATTTGATTTGGCAAATGCAAAATAAACACACTGCAAGAGCGGACTTCCCCTGAGTAGTTTTTATACCTGACTCGCGTAGAGAAATGTATTTGGAAGGCAGCACTGGGATCACGTTTCATTTTATTTAGATCTGTATTTATAACGCTAAGCCTATTGATAATGGCCTTTCTGTATACCAGCCAATAAAACAGTGCTTTATATAGTATTAATTTTGTTAGCAGTGATATGACTCTCCTAGGAATCTGATAAGGGTTTGTCTATCGCGCATTAGCACAACGCGAGGTTAGACAGATTGAGGAAATACAAGCAATATTACAGGAGGAAATGTGGGGGGAAACAAAACCCCAAACAACCTCGAAGGGTTTCTATAGGCTGTGGGATCTACAGATGTCACCGCATCCCGGTCAGAAGGAAGCTGGGTTGTGATGTTCTCTCCATCACAGTAGAAAAATCAGACGCTTTTCCATAAAGATTTTTATGGGTGTTGAGAAGTTGTAGCAGCCTCAGCATGCTCAGGAGCTGCCACAGAGGCTGAAAGGTGGGGGGGAGCGACCGTTCCGTCTTTCCTGCAGAAAGGGACATTGGTCTTCTGTGGCAAGAAGGGACTTCTCCGGGGAAATGTCACGTTACGGAAAAAGCGTTTCCCCGTGGAAGGACAAGGCTGCAGGAAGAGACCACGTGGGTCTTGACAGATCCGTGGGGCGGAGGGGGAGGGAAGGGCCGCCTTAGCTTCTGCCCCGCGCGGCTCCCCACAGCGGTTTGAACGCCAAGGGTAGAGGCTGGGCGATGAGGGTGCCGGGGGATGCGGAAGCCGCTCTTGTCCGGGCCGGCAGCGAAACACCCCTCCGGGTACAGCAAAAGGATGCTGGGCTGCGACTCTCGCCGCTGCTTCCCCGGGCAGTGTGTCGGCAGAGGGGCAAGCCCTGCTCTCCGGGCATGGGCAGCGAGTGCTGGGTAGACTCAGACACTAAAGAGCCCTTAGTTCCGTGGGTCAGGCAGTGAGGCAAATTCAAAATGGCATAAGCGAGAGGTGATGGAAGTGAAAGGAAGCCATCACTAGGCAATTCATTAGAAAATCTCTGTCTGTGTCCCTGTCTGTCTGCTAGCTGTCTGCTACCTCCGCCACAATTACGTATTGACTGGTCATGGCTGTCTAGTATCTCCGGATTCGTCTACCTACTCTTGTTTCTATTATTTAGTACGCTGTGAAAGAAACGGAGCTTTTGAAGAAGGGAAGACTGAATGACCCAAATGGAGGGAGGGGAGGTTGACAGGGTATAAACATGATCGCCTAAAAATAAACACATCAATAAACAGGGTGCGCAGCATCCTGAGAGGATCCATTTGAACTCCTCGTGTCTGGATTCTTTCTGTGGCATATGTCTGGCTTTATATTTACATGGTAATCAGGCCTCGGAAAGAATCCAGCGTTAACGAAAGCATTAGGAGCTGCAACCGCATAATCAGTCTTCCCAGAGTGGCCCTACTCCCTAAGAGATTGTTAAAACCCAGCAGCAAGCATTTTATCTGCAGGAAATTTAAGCCCAGCCTGGCGTCGTGGAGGTGATGTTAGGCTGGAAGCAGCCTCCTTCCTCGGTAGTTTAATGCGAGAGGCACCAGGCCCCTTTACGATTTCCAATGATCCGTGATAAACAATAACACGTCTTTTATTTCTTAAAAAAAACCAAAAAACAACAACAACAACCGAGACGAGCAAATAAAATGAGCAGAACCTGAGCATAAACCACAGGCTAGCTGTGACTTTATTAATATCGTGAGATACAGGAGTTGTGCAAGGAGGTGAGCAGGCATTGCTGCCGGAAAGCCCAACAGCAGGGATAGGGGAGCAATAGTAAAAGTTCATCTGGACATCGCTTTGGCCTAGGTATAATAAACATCAGGACCTCCGGGTATTTTATAGAGGTGTGTGTGAAAAGATTGTAGCAAACTTGGAGCCAGTACCAGCAAAGCCCTCTATTTCCTCTTCCCAAATTCTGCTCCTTCATCTGCCCAAAGCCCTGTCCTTCCCCTTCCCGGGACCACGGCTCCATCCCAGGCACAGGCACTCGCCCATGTAAAGCGGGCTCTCCTGTGTGTATGGAAATCCATATTACACATTAATATACATCTATCTCCCAAATTCAGAGGTCGACCTGAGAGCAGCTCGGTGCATACGAAACCAGACTGGGAGGGGTTGCTGGGGAGGCCCGGGCTTCCATTGGCTGCAAGCGTCTGCCGTGGTGCGGGGGTACCTCTAATCATATTCAGGATGTTTTGCACAAGAAATGTCAGCCAGGAAGGGCTATCTGCTCCCTTCGCCAAATTATTCCACAACAATGTCATGCTCCGAGAGCCCTGCTGCAAACTCTTTTTTGGTAGACTCCTTGATCAGCTCGGGCAGAGGGGAAGCGGCGGGAGCAGGAGGAGGAGGCGGAGGAGGAGGCGGCTACTATCCCAACAGTGGTATCTACCTGCCACAAACGTCCGATCTGTCCTACGGGCTGCAAAGCTGCGGACTTTTCCCCGTTTTGGGCAAACGCAATGAAGGTACTTCTCAAAGCATGGTCCCCAGCTCGCACCCCTATGTGTCAGGGATGGAAGTGTGGCTAGACACCCCCCGGTCCTGTCGCATGGAAGAGCCGGAGAGCCAGCAGGCCACCTCGTGCTCCTTCGCTCCAAGCATTAAGGAGGAGAGCTCCTACTGCCTCTATGATTCAGAGAAATGCCCCAAGGGCTCGGCTGCCACAGACCTCAACCCCTTTCCCCGGCTGAGCACCGAGGTCAGCCCAGGCGGCGGCAGCAGCGGCGGCGGTGGGGTGCCCGTCCCGGGCTATTTCCGCCTCTCCCAAGCGTACGGCACCTCCAAAAGCTACAGCACGGGGCCAGCCGGTGCTACCTCCTTCCCTCCGCAGCCCCCTGGCCGCTTCCAGACGCCTCCATCTTTGCCTCCCGTCCCGGACGTGGGAAGGAAGGAGGACGAGGAGAGCTCCCTCAGCCCCTTGGCGTGTGTCTCCCAGAGGGAGGAAGAGACTCAGGCTTCATCTTCCACCGCAGAGGAGCTCTCTCCAGCTCCGTCAGAGAGCAGCAAAGCCTCTCCCGAGAAAGAGCCCGTAGGTAAGCGAATGATGGTGGTGATGGTGGTGGTGATGATTTAAAAAAATAAAAACAGGAGAGAAAAAAAAAAAAGGCGTTTGAGGATCATAGTGGCATCGCGATGCGAAAGGAGGATCTCAGCTGCCCCGCGGGGCTGCCAAGAAGCGCTGCTCAGACTGACCTTCTGAACTTTGTAATATTCGAGCATGGGGTTGCCGTAAAAATTAATGTCCATCCTATAGTTTAAAACCCTTAGAGCCTTCGCTCTGGGCAACTTCAACCTGCATGCTGCTTAAACATATAGAAAAACAAGATCAATCTTTCCCCTGTGATGTGAAGGTGCCTACCAGATAACAGAGATGTTTGTATAGCATCCAAAATAAGCAGTAGGCAGTGCCAATAAATAAACCTATTAACGCGGTAAGTTCTGTTTTACGATCCAGAATGCTTTTCGGAATAACAGCCGCGCTGAAATGTGCCATCTATGAACAGCTATCAAATTAGACTGATGAATGCAACGCGAATATCATTCAGCGACTCCAGCAGAAAACAGAGTTGTTGTTTATTCATTTACTTTATTTCACTTTCTGGTCCCTATGGCAAAAAGTAACTCCCCTTCCCTAGGCGGCACACTGTTTTGGAGCTTCTCTCCAGCCGCATTTCAGAAGCCTTGTTACTCCTTCAGGCATCTCGTTGGAAAGTAGTAAGATCAAACTTGGAAAGTACTAAGATCAAAACAAAAAACCCCAAACAACCTAAAAATGAAGTGGAAAACTACTAGAGAGCCATTCCCAGACCATGAACCACTCCAAGCCATCGAGGGATCTGTGTTACCTCTTTCCCAACCGGTTCCACTGATATGAATAGACATCCTCAGACGGGGGAGATATTTTCCACGCCTGAAATGGTTGGAAAAGAGAAGGAAGGCCGGGGCTAAGCATCTCGGGAAGGCAGGGTCTGGAGGCGGCGATGGTTCTGCTCCCCATCTCACCTTGTTTTCCACCTCCAGAACACATTTAGAAAGTTGAGGTCCGCAGTCTTCGGTTTTTGGGGCTTTTTCTAAGCATGTGTCGAGGCGTAGGGGAGTAAATCTCAAGGCCGGTCATCAAGCCCACCCCCAGTAAGAGTGGGCTCGGTCCAGGAGAAGGGGAGCAGGTAAAATCTAGTTTTGCGGGTCGAATGTGAATTGCCCAGCAAGGCACGTTGCCTCGGCGGAGGCTGTCTGGAGCCTTTTGCGCAGAAGCAGATTTCCCCAGTTGGATCGAGGACTTTTGGGAAACCCTTTTGGAGCTCTCGGTTCCAACAGGAACACTCCACATTCCACCACCCCGCAACTGGCAGAGCGAATCCCCCGCATACATAGACACACACACACGGACAGATGCTTCTTTCACCCTTTCCTCCCCAGCTCTTTGCCTCTTATCCGCTGGTAACATCCCTTTTTTACTTTCTCAAAACTAGGCAATTCAAAAGGAGAAAATGCAGCAAACTGGCTCACGGCAAAAAGTGGCAGAAAGAAACGGTGCCCCTATACCAAGCATCAAACTCTCGAGCTGGAAAAGGAGTTTCTATTCAATATGTACCTGACTCGTGAGCGTCGCCTAGAGATCAGCCGCACAGTCCACCTCACAGACAGACAAGTTAAAATCTGGTTTCAGAACCGCAGAATGAAACTGAAGAAAATGAACAGAGAGAATAGGATTCGAGAGCTCACAGCCAACTTTAATTTCTCTTGATGAACCTATAAACACATCTTTATGGTTTAAAGAGCCAGTATCACTTTCCTAAGATGTAGTCATCCGCACCTGTATGGATTAACGATTTTAGACATTCTCAGTATGTCATTAACCTCGTAAGGACTACTTTGGGGTGGGCGGACTACAGCCACGCTAATGCACAAAATGCCCTGCGTGAACTTCCCCGCTTCCTTCAGCTTTTCCCGGGGCCCATTTTTTCCTTCAAGCTTTGAGACATAGAAATACCAGTTCAGGAGCTGCAAATATTTCCCCCCGTCCCGTATCTCTCTCTGAAAAGTAAACAAGCTTGGTTAGAGGCGCATTCATTTAAATTATAAGTGGTGTAACTTGGACTGTACGTAGAAGCGGGATGAGAAATTATACCTTGTCATATTTCTATATATTAGGAGCTCCCCTCACCACTATCTCTGTTTCCCTTTCCTTCCTCCTCCCCTCTTTTTTTTTTTTTTTCGAAAAGCAGAATTTACAGTAATGAAATGCAGGCATCCTTTAAAAGGGCTTAATGGGAAGAAGTGTTGAGAGTGAATTTTGGTTTTGGTTTTTTTTCTTTACCTTATATGTCAATATTACAGCTTTAATATTGGCCAGGAAAATTAAATATATTATCTTTAAAGGTATAAAAAAGTTCATGTTGCTCATGGACTAAATTATGACACTTACCTCTAAATTTCTCTTGCTCTTTCTGGTTGTAGATATTTACTTAATGTAGTTTTGCTTAAATATGTGGAATTAGTGGGTTTCTTTGTCTATAAATAACGTTACCGTTGGTAACTCTTGACAAGCACACAGAAATTCCCCCTTGCAAAGAAAGTAGTCACTTTTTCCCTACTAATTTCACTGAAAAGTATATATCCTGAACATCAGAAGGAATTTCTGAGCCAGAGTCTGAGACTGCGAGGGAGAATATGTTAATCTTCCTTTATACTGTGAAGTTACACGCGTTAAAGGGTCAAACATAGGTGAAAAAAATTAAAAAAAAAAAGGCAAAAAAAAAAAGAAGGGGAAAGATATAAATACAGATATGTATAAATATCTATTATTATTAAAACGCCAATACCGTTTTAAGCAAATGCATTCTATCGTTATTATAAATGTTAGTTCTAGCTATATCTAGTTCTTACCTTAAATCGGAATAAATTAATATTGTAATGCTGCTGTGCGTGAAAAAGACGATGTTTATGTTCTTATAGAAGAATAAAAACCGGTGGAATGAATCCTTTTAATTTTACCTCTTTTTGTGACTGTTTATCCTCAGGTTCTACTTTATGTCTTCGAGAGCTTTTACAACAGGAATAGTTGCCTAAACCCCCTGCAATTACTTTAGGAATCTATTTAAATATTACCTAGACGGTCGTAATTTGTCTGGGCCATATAGCGATGGTGCTCTAAGGTTTGTCGGCTTTTGTTCAGTTTTATGACTTGCTAGTATATCTGGATTGTTGCTGTCTTGAACGAGTGGTTTCAGTTCACTGAGGAGCTGCATAGACTGAGGAAGCAAATTGCTATTTCTTGAGGGCTGGGGAAAAAAATCGTTATTTATTTTTTTAAATCAAATACCTACAAGTGTGCAGAGAGCTTTAACTCCAGAGGACGGTGACAATAATCTAGCTTTATCTCAGGGCTGAGAAGAAATCGTAAAGGTGAGAGCATGGGGAGGGGGACCCCAATCTAGTCTCGCTGTCTGCGGGCCTTTCCAGATCAGGCTATTCCCCACCTGGCTGCATGTGGAAGAGCTTATTTTCAACCAGGATAACTTCTGGGGTTTTTTTTTTCATCCTCCCTTCCTTATTGCATGTTTAACTAATAGGATCTTGCACAAAGAGAAGGCAAAATGAAGGAAAGGCTGTGAGAAGGGCGACGGCTATTGCTTCCTTGCAGGGTGTATGTATGTCGGGAGGAGGGGTGACAGACTTTGAACCCGGGCTTACTGGGACTCCTTAGCTTCTCATGATGTAACATTATCGTGCACGGCCTTTTTCTTACCGATTGCATCTGCATGGAGGGGGAAACCTACCCGGGGGGGAGGGGGTTGGTGGTGATGTTATTATATTTTTCGCTTGTTTTCATTACCCTACCCGAGGTTGGCTGGGGGGTGCAAAGGGGCGCCGGCGGGGCGGGCGGGAGAGAGGGATGTTTTAGTCACGTTTCTGGTTTTATTTTCGTAGCGGGATCCTTGCGTTAAGGACCACGGCAATGGGGAAAGTAATAATTAGCGCCTGAGAACTGCTCTGTGGTTTAGGTAGTTTCATGTTGTTGGGGCTCCACCTTTCTCTCTACAGCATGAAACTGCCTTAATTACTTCAGTTGATATCATCACCAGGTATGCTTGGTGCGAGGGTCCTTTCTGCTGGAAGAAATCTTTAGCGTTGAAGCGATCCGTAGGCGTCAAGTCCCAATGCCATTGTTCCCCATCTGCAACGGAGCCTCCTTTGATTCCTCAGATAAACACGGCAGCCGAGGGGAGAAGCTTGACAAGTTCTTCAAGGTTAGCTAGCTCATAAGCGAGTCCCTGCCTGCTTGCGGGGTTTTAATATATCTCCTAGGCTGCATT
>VZRI01009557.1:269145-307599 GCA_013397515.1 Upupa epops
CGCGGATGGAGGGGGGCGAGGAGGGACTATTTTTTTTTATTTTTCTGTCTGGATTTATTAGAAACAGAGACTCAAAAGCCTTCCTGGAGAAGGGATGGGGAAAGACGAAGTCTTGTGGTCCCGCTCCGCGTATCATCACCAACAAGGCCCTGGAGCTCAGTGCCCATGGTCAGGAGCACCCCGTTTGCGGTGGGGGCATTTGGTCCCTCCGGAGGTCCTTTGCTGTCCACAGGGGTTCGTCGCTGAGCTACTCCGTCCCCGGTTTGCCTCCTGTAGGGCTTTATCCTTCGAGGCTGCCCAGGGGCTCCGGCTGCTCCGCAAGTCCTCGGTTACGATCACGATTGCAGCGCGGGCGCGGCTGCTCTCCGCGGCGGCGGAACGGGCAACAGCGACCTCTCCGGGCCCGCCGCCGCCGCCGCCTTTTGTGTCCGCAGAGCGACCGCGGGCAGGGCCAGCCTCCTGCAGGGCCCTCCGACCGGCAGCCAGCACCAACACAGAGCAGAGTGGGGACCCCCGGCAGAGGACAGACAGGCGGGGTGAAGGGCTGAAAATTCACTCATTAGGGTTTGATTTCTATTTATTTCAGAGTGATTGTGATTATTTTTGCTAAAAATCACAACCCAAGCAACCACAACTTAAAAAATACCCCAAATCTGCAAACTTCTACCAAACTCCAGCAAGTCAGAGCAGTCTGGAGAGTGGATTTGGGCAAGAATGAGCCTAACCAGCTCCTTAGAGAAGCAGACGACTTCGACTGAGGCAGGAACAGGGCTCTGCGTTGCAGTCAAATTTAAGTGCTTGTGCCTACGTCTACCCTGACGGGCTGTGTGTACACACAGGGAATGTATGTACAGTGCAGAGGTCTGTGAGTGCCTGTATAGCCTTTATACATGGCTTTGCCTCTGCTCTTTCTTTCCCTCTTGAATAGCATCATGCTGGTTTTGAACCGCTTCCCCCGAATTCTGAGTAATTTTTTCTCTTGGCCAAGTCAAAACACCTCCGTGTGTTCGCAGCGCCGGCGGTTCAGTGAGAGAGGTTTACAGGGGCAGGAAACCCTGGGGAAAGGCGATCCTGAACTTCCCGTTCAGGAGAGATCGCAACGCCTGCGGACTCTGTGCCTCCGCGGTGCAGGTCTTGCAGATGCTCCTGGCTTAAAAAACGACGAGGTCCTTTTTGCAACTAGAGGAATGGGAGCTCTGCTAATTTGGTTACAGTGGGATGGAAGGCAGGGAGCAATTTTATTCAGGCAAATCTCTCCACCGGTGCTTTTTTCCTCAGAGTTCTGTTTTCAAATCTCATTTAAATGCGAAAGTCTGTTTCTGCCCTGTTTGGGGGACTTTTGCCACCGAGGGTGTCAACTACCAAAACCTGAAGTAATTTGCAATGGAAATTAGTGGCTAGTATGTAAAATGTACTTTGGAGAAAATTAGATATAAAAAGACGAAAACAGGGGCAAATACTACGGCATTATTATCAGCAACGTGACTGCGTGAAAAATGTCTGTAATTATTTGCTATATTTTATATTTGCTTTCTGCGCACCCTCTCCTGCCTCTTGTATGTCGACAGTGAACAAATGCAGAATTTTACAGGGAAATAAAATTGCAGGCACTTTCTTTTAAATGTTATTGTTATTGTTATTCATTTGCAAATATTTTTGGTGAGAAACCAAAAAACTGAAACCCGCTGCAAGTTGGGAACCCAAATTCGAATATAAACATCCAGAACTCCTGCAGCTAAGATTATTTTTTCTGAATGGAAAAAGGAAGTTCTACAATCACATTTCACCGCAGCTGACTCTTAATAATAAATACAAATGACGTCGAGTTCCGTCTTTCCAGGAAAGAAATACAATTATTTTTTTCTATTACACTGTGTCTATTACAATAGCCACAAAAAGTACCAGAGGAAAGCTTTATTTGCATTTTTATAAATTGTTAGAAAATAACAGATTCTTATTTATGGAGATCTTGCAACTGTTCGGTAATTTTCGAACTCTAATGAGGGATAATAGGTTCATTGTGGGCCTTTGTCATCCTGACTGAGGGGAGAGAACGTTGTTAATATATCTGTAAGATTTCGGATTAAACTGTTGGGAAGACATGGAAAAAAAAAAACAAACAACAAAAGAAAGAGACGAGAGAAAGAGGGAACAAGGCAGCCCGCATTGCGACGTAAAACTAATTAGAACCTCACTTTCGCATGCACAGTATTTACACGTGATTTTAATTATTACTCAGCAGCCCCTAACATTTGCTGGGATTTATATTAAATAAAAAGATATTTCTAGTAAATTGAGCCTTGCGCGGAAATTTTGCTGCCCCCTCCCCCTTCTCTCCCCATCCCAGACAGGAGGATAAACAACGAGAGGGTCAGCCGGAGAAAAAAAACCCAAACAAACAGAGAGTCACAGGCAGATTTGCAAAGCGCTCGGACACGACTTTAATTCCTAACACTGGACTTGGATCTGGCCGCCTCTTACTTTCCTCCACCACGCACCTCCCCTCCTTCTGCTGAGCACTGTAACCCTCCGCTCGGTTTCCGATGCCGCTAGCATGTGTCCTGCAGTCAAAAGAGGTGCCAGCAAATAAATAACTATATTTGCACATAAATTTGATTCTCCGGAGTCCTGAAGGGCTCACTGCGAGCTCCTCTTTGATAGCGGCTCTGAGAAGCAGGGTGCCTTGTGGCGGCTGGGAGACGGGACTTCTTCTCCCTTTTCCCCCCGCTGCTTGCCTGCATAGTTAAAGAATGAATCGTGGAGATAAATACCGCTCTGCTCTGTTCGCCGCTCCTCACCACCCCGGCCCAGCCCCGGCTCCTTCCTCGGCCCAGCGAGGAGATTCCCGGCCACTGCGGCCCCGTCCAAGGGCAGGGGCGGTCAGGCGCGGCGTTGTGGCGGGGGGGGTGAGGAGGGTGTTTNATGAGGAGGGTGTTTCGGTCACTGCCGCGCTCTTCCAGGCGGGGTAGGGTGATGAAGTGCAGATTGGTGCCGGTCAGCCTAAATGCCTAGTCAGTGCCTGTCCCGGTTCTTCTCCGTCCGGGCAGGGAAGACCTTCTTGGCGGCACGGTTTCGGAAAGGAGATACGTTGGATTTGACTTTCTACTGCCAGCACCGAGCCGAACGAAACGATGTTATTTACAGTGAGTTCCCAAACTAAACACAATAGTATAATTTAACCTTTCCAAGCACTCGTAAATTTTTACTGCTGTGAAACACAGCGATGCAAATGAGTGCGCTCATAGTTACTGACTTAATAACAACCCCGTGGCTCCAGAAACAATAACTCCTTATGAAATATAATAAATATATATTTAAATACAGTATACCGCAACTACTATTTTGGGGGTTTTATGGCTTCAATTATTGTATAATTTTATGTGAAGGTCTCCTATCACGACTGTGGTGTGTTGTCTTTTTTTTTTTCTCTTTCGCGAGCAACAAGACCCACTGATGGGATGATTAATTATGATATAAAATAGTCCGCTTAAACCGAAAAAAAAAGGAAAGAGAGGAGAGAGAGAGAGAGAGAGAGAAAGAGGAAAGGAGGGCTGTAATACGGGATCTGATCTTTTAATCTTAGTTGGCCGCAATTAAAACAAACCCCGCCGTATAACTCCAATATCCCTTTGCATAAAAACATATGGCCTCGCTATAAAAATTATGGCTGGAAAACACTGACCCATTAATAGCCCGCGGACTGATTTATACTTTATTGTTCTGCTCCCCCGCCACGTGACCGGGGCAGCCAATGGGCGCCCGGGCTGCCCTCAACTTATTACTGACTCTACTTCTCCGCCAGCACCAAGTTGTTACGTGAAACCCGCAGCCCCGAACCGCGGCGGGTCCGCCGCCCGCCCGCCCGCCCGCCATGTCGGCTCCCGGGACCCTCAGCAACTACTACGTGGATTCCTTCCTGGTGCCGGAGGGGGACGATCTGGCGGCTCCCCGCTACGCCCCCGCCCCGCTGGGGCCACCGCCGAGGCCGGGGGCTCTAGCCGAACACCCCGAGCTGGCCCCCTGCAGCTTCCAGCCCAAGGCGCCGGTCTTCGGCCCGACCTGGAGCCCCGCGCACCCCGCTGGCGCCAGCGGCGTCCCCGCCGTCTACCACCACCCCTACGCGCACCACCAGGCGCCCGTGGCACCGCCCGACGGCAGGTACATGCGTTCGTGGCTTGAGCCTGTGCCGGGCTCCTTGTCTTTCCCCGGGTTACCTACCGGCAGGCATTACGGCATTAAACCTGAACCGCTGGCGGCCAGGAGGGCTGACTGTACCACGTTTGACACTCACACTTTGTCTCTCTCTGATTATGCTTGTGGTTCTCCTCCAGTTGATAGGGATAAGCAAAGCCACGAAGGCGCATTCTCTGAAAGCAATGGAGAAAGTGAGGCAAACGGAGAGAAACCGCAGATCGATCCAAGTAAGTGGCACTGCCGAGGGTCATGGACTTCATGGGGCCACGCCGGACGCGGGGCGGTGTCGGGGCGCAGGGAATGATGATGATGATGACGCGGCCGGGCACCGGCTGCCGCAGTCGCTGCTCGGGTTCGTCGGGCTTTGCGGGAGCCAGCACTGCCTTTCGCAGCCTCGAGAGGAATTTAGGATGGTTCTGGCTTTCCAGGCTGAAAGGAAAACAAAAACCCACTCTGCAACTGCAACCGAAAAAAACCCCAACCCTAACAGCAACTACAAAAAGGCAAAAGCCACCCCTCTTCCCCAGTAAACTAGTTAACTGCTCAGGACGTGCTCGCATTCTTTTGCCTGTCCGCCCTCCCAGGCGTGGGCAACAGCAGGGAAGAGGGTACCTAGAAAGCATTGGATGTGAATCTGTAATTTTTTTTTTGAGACGCCTCGACGACCGGGCAGGCTATTGAGAGGCTGAAAGCAAAAACTTCGCCTTTGACTTGGTGTCCCTCTCCTCCCCTTTCCTCTTCTCGGTGTAAAATCCCGGGCTGGATGCTCCGGGGGCTGCAGAACTGGTGTCAGAGCGCCTGGGGATTTCTATCGTGATTAACGTCGTGTGAATAAGGGTCCTAATCGGGCGAGGTTTTAGTTATGACAGCTGAAGCCTCACTCGCCAGCTCGCTGGGTCTTGCCAGTGGTGACACGAGAGAAGGTCGAAATTAAAAAGTGAAACAATTTCGATGACACGTTGGTCTGGCTGGTCACTTCCCGGGCCGGCAGTTTAAGGGCAGTGTGCAAGGGGAGGCCAGGAAGGAGGGTGGGAGCTAGCAGAGAAAGAGGAGGAGAAAGAGTATTTTAAAACTGCATCCCACAAACAATAAAAAAAGGCGGGGGCGGCGGGATTTGGCGGCTTGTGATTGCGTGTGACCACTCCATGTGTCTGTACTTTATGCCTCACCATCTTCTGTGCCTGGGGAAATGAGAGTCACGTCCTAAACTCCGAATTCGGGGTACCTACGTGGCTGGTCTTGCGTGGGTCTTCCTCCCCAGCCCCATTCGTTAGCCTTCCCCTCCCCTCTGAGCCTGAACTTCTGCTTCTTTTCGTTGTAGATAATCCAGCTGCAAACTGGCTCCACGCAAGGTCCACCAGGAAAAAGCGATGCCCTTATACCAAGCATCAAACGTTGGAACTGGAGAAGGAGTTTCTGTTCAATATGTATCTTACTAGGGACCGTAGATACGAGGTGGCCAGACTGCTTAATTTAACTGAGAGACAAGTGAAAATCTGGTTTCAGAACAGGAGAATGAAAATGAAGAAAATCAACAAAGATCGAGCAAAGGACGAATGATGTCGACACACGGGTTAAACTGAAAATGCATAAACTAAAAAAGAAAAGAAAAAAAGGAAAAAAGTTAAAAACAAAACAAACAAACAAAAAAAATTCCTCCCCTCGAGCCCTGCCATTCAATGCTTCTGGGTCCAGGCCTCATTATTTTCCCATGGCAAATTCTGATTATGATTGTACCTTGATTGTCTCGAGGCCAGTTTGCCAGGAGAGGTACAGTAAGACTTTTAATATTCTACTAGGAAAGAAAAAGGGGGCATTAGCACGAAAAGGCTGTTTAGCTGGCTTGTATAAATCTACCTGTTTCTTCACTTACAGAAAGAAAAAAGAAAAAAAACAAAAAAGAAAAAAACTACCTTTTCATAATGCACAACTATTTGCGGACTGTGTAGTTTAGTCTACGTAGTTAATTTTATTTGCTCTTTGCTCGGCAGAGAGAGATCTCTGCTCTAATACTTGAACACTGTGTTTTATTGTGGTAATTATGTTTGTGACTCAATTTATGTGCTTGGGTGCTGTACCGGATGTAATGGTGTAAGCTAGAATTCAATTTGAACTCAGGTTGTTTATTATAAAAATTGCATAGAGTATAGCTCTGTAGTGTATTAAGTCTTTTCTGTATAATTAGACAGTTAACCTTTGATTGTAAAATATATATTATATATATCCCAACGCAAGAAAAACAACAAAAAAAAAACAAAAGAGGAAAAAAATCATTGAAGATGTCTAAGAATTACGGTTCTCAAAATACTGAAGCAAGTCATTTGAGTATGCACAGTTGATATATATATAGTCCTGTCTTTGTCGGTTGTATATATAATCTATATATTAAAAAAGTAAATAAACAGACTAGCTTAAATATTGTTTTTGCACCAGTGAGCAGTTATCAGATTTCGGAGCTATACGTATATGTGAAAAGGGTAACTACCTATGGTTTACGTTTTAATTTTAATGAAATTGTTTGATTGTTAATGTAATGAAGGTGGATTTTATTGATAATAAATTATACACTATAAAAACCTACATTTGGTTATTGTAAATTTGTATTGATTTAAAAAATAATAAATCTGGGGAAGTTATGTTGATGCAGAACATACACTGTCTGTTTTGAAACAGTTACCTCATGGCCTACTGACCAAATCATTGTGTTGAAATGATATTTAACTTTTTTGCCAAATAAAATATATTGATTCTTTTATATTTTTGTGATGTTTTAAGATTATTAAAATCTCACCAGCAGACATTTCAGAGCTAGGGCAGTTTCAGAGGCAAGGCGACTAGCAGTATTATTTCTGAGCTAGGGCAAACCCGCTGTTCCATAAACACAGACCCCAGATGATGAAAATGTTGGGTTATTTTCATCCTAAATGAGCAGATTCA
Organism: Upupa epops; assembly: GCA_013397515.1. Taxonomy (NCBI): domain Eukaryota; kingdom Metazoa; phylum Chordata; class Aves; order Bucerotiformes; family Upupidae; genus Upupa; species Upupa epops. Next base: position 276,277 of record VZRI01009557.1, read on the forward strand.
GGTCCTAAGTAGCAGTCCTCTGGTCAACGGAAGGCATAGCTCCCCTCTACCTCATATAATTTGGTAAGCTGGTGCTCAGCAGAGTGAGGAGGAAGCCTCTTCCCTTGGCTGGCAGCGGGAGCACATCCCCTAGTTAAGGCGCTTTTCATAAATTCTCCTGGCGGGACGGGGTGGGGGATTTAGGACCAAACCAAAATGTCCGAAGTTCTTTAGTGCTGGCAATAATGTAAATCAGCTCAGACAGCGACATTTAAACTGGGATGGTTAATTAGCATCCACCAGAAAATGTCCAGACTAAGTGCTTCAACAAGCTTTGTGAGAAGGCTTGCCTTACCAGCGCCTTCATTTTAAATTCTTTTCTAGACATAATTGTGCATGAAAATATGTTATTTCAAACGTCACCATTTTTGTCCTTCCCTTGCTTTCACGTTTGGCATCTCTTCTTCCTTTTAAATATCCTGTGGCAAATAAAAACAACCGGTTGTATTTTACTAGCGCCTCACATTATATATGTATGTATAGGTAGATAAAGTTGCAGATAAAATTTTACTGACAATTATGGTAGAATTTATGGTGTCGATTTTGCTCGCTGTTTTAGCCGAAGGAAAGAGATGTGCTTGCAGCAGGCTAGAGCAGAGAAGACAAAATAGGATTTATTTTAGAAAACAAGATTTCTTTGGAGTGGAAGATTTTCACGCACACCCCATTGCACCCAGCTCACCCCTCCCCCGCCGCCCCAAGCCAGACCATGCTCAGAAACAAAAGAAAATAGCGAAGTCTGTGAGCTTGCTGAAATTTAGCCTTCTTTTTTTTTTTTTTGGAGGCGGACATCTTACTGCTCAGAGAAGATATCCTCCATAATATGAGCTGCAGAGTACTTGTACGCCACACAGACCCTCCTTTGCAAATACATCGACTGACAATAAAAGCCTTCTTGTTTTAAGGAGCTACGCTTATACACACGCACATAATACACACGCATATATAAGACAGAATACACTTGTAGTCTTGGCAGAGTTTGTTGTTAGGAAAATTCAGAGCTACACGGTGCAATAAAAGAAAATGACTGCTGTAACCGTTTATGGGGTGTAAAACGCTACAGGGCTAAAGACAAAACTTAGGGAGCCGGCAAGAAGTTTACAGATGTACAGAACTGGAGAAGGCAAAAACAAAACAAAAAAAAACAAACAAAAAAAAAGGTATTCAGTTTCACCTAAATTAAAAAAAAAAAAGGAATAAGAAGAAATCCGGGGTAAAATTTGGTGAGTCCTAATTAGCAAAAGAGAACGCATTCTGGTGTGCACACACAAAAAAACCCCTAATTGATCCTTGAGCCGGTATTTGGGGATGCTGGGACGCCCTCTGTTGTTGCAGACAGAGGCAACTTCAAAGAATCAGCATTAAGAGTGTGTAATAAATGACGGGTCTGCAAACTGTCTGGAATTCGGCTCTTAATGAGTTTACAACTGTCCAGCCACAATTAAGATTTTTCTACAAAAGCCTTTTCATTTGTTTTGTCTGGCTGTTTTAGATAAAGCGGGCGAGCGGAAATAACAACCTTTTATTGGCCTTCTCCTGCTTAAATCCAGGCTGGGCGGTGGGACATTTATCTTCCCGTGCGCTGGCGGGCAGAGCCTCTGGCTCCGCGGGGCCGGCTCAGCGGGGCGGTGGCGGCGGCGGGAGGCAGCGACGGCAGCAGTGGAGGGATAGAACCGGCAGGTGGCGCTGTGAGCCCGCGAAAGAGCCCGCCGCCCGCCATCAAGCTCTGGGCCGCCTCCCCGAACACTTCTAAAATGTCGACTTTATGGGAGCATAATTTGGCTTGGGACCCTCGGTTTGTTTTAAACAAAGCCAGAGAGGCTTGAGGCATTTTTTTGCTCCCCTGTTATCCAAAGAGTAAGGTGTGGAATGACCCGCTGATACAGTGCCTGTACACCGCCTGGGCATTCTGAATGCTCTCATGCCACGATTAAAAGTCATTCTGCATCGAGGATGTATCCTGCTTTTATTACTATCAAAAACACTTTCTTATTATCTAATAGACATTGATGGAACCCTAGCACTGACTTGCCAGCTGCCCTCACCCTTGCTCCAATTCTTTGCCCATTCTTGCCTTCAAACAAGGTGGCCCAGTGTCCCTAAGGGCTGGTGAGCACTGAAATATTAACAGAAAGACACATCTGAAAGGTTTGGGAAGGACGTAAAAGGTGTCCTGGGATCAGTCCGGGAGAAGAGTGTCCCAAGAGCTTCGCCCTCTGGGAGCAAGGCGAAGCTACGGATTCTCCCGTGCCCTTCCCTGCCGCGCCTAGCCGGAGCCGCCGGTGTAGGGGGAAACGGCAGCGCCGCAAATCTCTCCTTCGCAAATTATTCACCGGCCGGTGAAATTCCTCAACAGCTGTCTTTGATACAAATAAGAAGCCCTGCTTGTGTCCCCAGCAATTTCAGCTCTGTGGGACCGGTTGTAATTATATGATACAGTTCCGAGCAGGCTGACGTTCAGCAAACTTGTCGTGTCTCTCCAAGTAATGCCGAACTTCTCGACTTCTATTTTGATTTCCTCCAGTCGTTTTAGCATCTTTTGACGGTTTGCTTTTGTTGGCTTTCACGTTGCCAAAAGAGAGGGAGGGAAGTAATTGGAAAGAAAATAAAAGCAGGAGGAGAGGAAGCATAAAATATGGACGAAAGTAGGAACGTTATATTTTTCAAGTTTAAGCTTTCAAGTAAATAAATCGCTTCACAGTACTCCATAACAGAACTACTTTCTCTGCCTTTTATTTATATTTCCTTAAATCAAAGCAAATCTCTTTATGTCGAAATTCAGCATCGAGAAGGAATGTGGGCATAGAGCTGTTTTTTTCCCCCCTGTACTCTGGTGAAGATTTCATTCTTTCTAGGGATAAAAAGTAACAGCCACTCCCTGCTTTCTAACAAGAGCCTTCCTATCAAATTTTTGTCTACAATTGCATTGCTGAACTTGATATGATTAATGATTTCTTTTCCTTGGGCAGTAAAATTACATTGAAATTAAAAAGTGTTTATGCGTCGTCATACTAAGTAATAACTTGGCACAGTGCGCTCCATTATAATCGTGGATAAATTACGGCGAGAACAGATTCCAAAACAACAAAATCTTCTCTAATATGAACCACAAGAAGATACTACTTAATACACAAGCCATAATCATGTAGTGCTCCCTGGTTGCTTATAACATATGAACACAGCTTTATCACTACCTTTTACTTCCCGGAAAAGCTCAGAAGGCAAACAGAGGTTGTCCAGAGCTCACACACACACACACAAAGAAAGAAAAAAAAGGGAAAAGAAATACAATTAATCCCTCCTGGAGGATTATTTTTAAAATGCATGACTATATTGCGGTAACTGAAACCCTGCAATCTGTACCCGTTCGCCGTTTCCTCCACTTAAAAAAAAAATAAAATGGCAGAAAAAGAAGAAAATTTCAAATGAAAAATGCTTTTCCAGGCGCGGGCATCCAGCCTGCTTTTATGAGCAGCAAAACGAGAGATTTCAGAAGCTGTTTCAGAGACTGCGCTATGTTTAACTCGTAGAGGGTGGAGGTAGTAAATAAGGTGTCGAGGACCTGTGTCTAAGGGATTTATTGATTTATTCAGAGAAGATTTTTTAGGAAATCTGAAAGAATTAGTAGGAAAAACTGCAAGCAAAAAAGCAAGTTTATATGCATATATATATAGTGTATATATATGTGTGTGTATGAATATATATATATATAGGCGGCGGCAGTTAACACACTAGGATAAACGCATGCAAGTCCAAATTCTAGAGAATCAGGAAGCTCGGATACAACCCCCCAGCTCATCTATCCGGTCCTACGTTATCTATATTTAAGTCTAGACGTTGGTTATATTTGATGTTTCTTTCTTCTTGCATCTTAGTATGCTGTCACCACACTAGCAATTTATTGGTCTATTGACATCTACTTCTACGTCTTTGATCTTTTTGGTCGTCATCCTGTTCGCATCGTATTCGAATAACTTTTTGGGGCCTTTATTCCTTTCCATCAGCCTTTTCTGTCGGCGTGTTCCCACGGCGGAGATATTGTCTAATAGTGGCGAATTGGAAGAAATACCCGACCGCGGTTCTTTCACCAGATTCTCCCTTACGCCTGCGAATAATAACTGCATTTTCAAGTGCTTAACACTTGGCAAATATCTACATACAGCAGCCGCGTTTGCGCGCTCTGAAGCAGTAATATCTCGGGAATCTGGCTTTAGAGATTTTACTTGCTTCTGTCGGGAAGCCGCATTCATGGGGCTACAATAACAGCACAGAGGGTTCCCAAGGGTGCGCGCTCGTGCACCCGTGTGTATATCTGTTGGGGTGGTGGGAACAGAGGGTGCTCCACGTTTTACAAAACGGAAAGTTTAGGGTCCGTGCGAAATATCGCCAAGAACAATTTCAAACTGGTGAGAAAGTCTTTGTACAAGGGGCACCAAACTATAATTGAAAGGAGAATTTCCGGGGCAATTCCATTGTGGTCTTTCCAGTTTATGATGTGCAATACAGGCAGGCAGTAAAAGCTGTCTTTACCAGGACTCCCTGTCTGAGGGTAGGAAACTCATTTTACGATCCGTTTAAAGGAAGGGCACGGTGCAGCATCCTCAATGGAGAGCCCTTCGCATTGTTGGGGAGTCCAGTGGTTAGAAAAGCAGAAATGCTGTTCCCTATCATCTGAGAGTTCCGCTGCCGTCTCTCGCTTAGGACCGCAAGGCAGGTAGGTAGGGCAGAAAGGTAAAAGATACATTAAATAGGCGGCTGAAATTTGAACCCATTCGTAGGGAATTTCTTCAACTGAGAGGGTTTTGGGTTAATTTGGTGTTTTGTAGGATTTTGGGTTTTTTTTGGTTTTTGTTGGGGCTTTCAGAAAATTGAGTCCTCGCATATTGTTGTTGCTTCATTGGTGGCATTTTTTGTTTGGTTAGTGGTTTATTTTTCGGGAAGGGTGACCGTATTTTCTTCTTAGTGAGGGAAAATCGGCAGGGCTAACGCCAGAGAAGTGCCTTGCTTTTCGAGGCTCGAACAGCCCCTTCAGAGCCGGCGGCGGCCGTGCAGAAGGGGTGGCCCGGTTGCCCGTGGGTAGCCCCCCAAATCCCTTATTTTTCTGTAGAAAACAACACGAGGGCGACGAGCAACCCCCTTAAAATTTTTATGTATTTTATGTTATTTTATGTTATTGTATGTTGTTGTATGTTATTGTATGTTATTTTATTTTTATATATTTTATTTTCCCCCAACAACCTCCCTGGTATTTCGAAAGGACTCCATGGTGGCGTACANTGACCGGTCACGTGCTCGAGGCAGCTCAGTCCAAAAGAAAATGGGGTTTGGTGTAAATCTGGGGGTGTAATGTTATCATATATCACGCTACCTCGTAAAACCGACACTGAAGCCTGCCGGACAACAAATCACAGGTCAAAATTATGAGCTCTTCGTATTATGTGAATGCGCTTTTTAGCAAATATACGGCGGGGGCTTCTCTTTTCCAAAATGCAGAGCCTACTTCTTGCTCCTTTACAAGCAACTCCCAGAGAAGCGGCTATGGACCAGGCGCGGGTGCCTTCGCCTCCTCCATGCCCGGCTTGTACAATGTGAACAGTACCATATATCAAAGCCCGTTCTCTTCCGGATACAGCCTGGGCTCTGATGCCTACAACCTGCATTGTTCCTCTTTTGATCAGAACATTCCCGTCCTCTGCAATGAGCTAACCAAACCCAGCTGTGAGAAAGCGGAGGAAAGCAACCTGCACAACCAGGCTGAGCCTAATTTCCGGATATACCCCTGGATGAGGTCTTCAGGTAGGGGCAAGCGGAGAGGGCTCGGAGCCGTGTGGCAGCCAGGCAAAGCGTGTCGCCAGAATTACTGTCAGCACAGCCTTTATGGTTTTAATTATAGCCGAGGCGCCATTGCGTAGAAAGCCCGTGGCATTGTATGTAAATGAGTATCATAAAACTTTTTATTGCCCAATTAATGGGTTCTAGCCTCGTAAATTTATTTAACTCCATTTGCTATGGAATTTTACCGTTGGGTTGGTTTGCACTTTTTGCTATAGAAATGTGGACAGTTGGCTACAGGCTCCCGGAGCCCCCACGGGTAAAGGTCTTCTCTGCCCTCTGCCGAAGTTGGGCAAAAAAATCCCACTCGCCGCGGAAGGCGGAGGGGAGAGGGGCGTTCAGGAGCGGGGGGACGGACTGCTGAGGACTTTGCCAGCCCACGTTGCCGAGACGTGCCACTTTCGTCCCCCCTGCCCTATCCACGGAGATAAGGATCTATAGAAATGTACTAAACAGGAAANTAAATGCGATGTATTGTTTACGATTCAGGCAGGGTGGGGGGTGGGGTTGTGGAGAGAGCCCCCGACATTAAAATAAAATAAATACAGCCCAGCTTTCCAGTTTTTTATTTCCCTTTGCGAAACGTGAAAGTCTGGAAGGTTTTAGGGAAATACATCGCCTGGGGGGAAAGTTCCGCCTCCCAAAAGCAATTTCCTCCCCCACCTCCTATCCTGAATGCGTTCCCTACACTTTTCCTAGGTCTCGAGCAACTTAATTTTTGTCCTGCCTGAGCAGGGCGGGTCGTGTGGTTGAAATGTCTTTGTTAGAGCAAAGTGGGGGGTGGGTGGAAGTGAGAGAAGGGGATCATTCACTCTCGCTCGGCCGGTTTTTGTTTGTTTGTTTGTTTGTTTACTTATTTATTTATTCAATATAATAAGAAGAATAAGGAGGGGGGAACCAAACATAAAACCAGAAAACTTTCCACCTCTCTTCTTGCTTAACTCCTATTTCCAGGTCCTGATAGGAAGCGAGGGCGCCAGACCTACACCCGCTACCAGACCCTGGAGCTGGAGAAGGAATTCCACTTCAATCGTTATCTGACTCGGCGGCGAAGGATAGAGATCGCCCATGCCCTCTGCCTGACTGAGAGGCAGATCAAAATCTGGTTCCAAAACCGGAGGATGAAGTGGAAGAAGGAGCACAAGGAAGAGAGCTCCAACACCCCGGCTCCCAACGAGCCCACGTCAGCAGCAGCCTCTGTCGAGAAAGTGGAAGAAGACGAAGAGGAAGAGGACTAAGCAGTCCTATTCGAGGAAGCATTCTCTTAGTATAATATATGCACACAACAGTTCGAAAAGCTCCCTTTGAAGGAAAAAAAAAAGAGACTCACAGTTTTTATTTTTAAAAAAAATCAGTTCCCTTTAATAATCATATTGCAAGCGAAGGTTTGCAAACAGGAAAGCATTTCTTGGGGAGGTTTTCCAGCATTCTCTCCACTCTCCTGTACTCCCCAAATATGCCCTGTGCCGAACCTTTCAGTGATATCTCCTCAGAGCATCCTACAATCATTTGTTTTTTCAGTTATCCAAACCTGTGTGGGTTTGGTACATTTAATTGAGAGAACTGCTGCTTGCACAGATAGTAATCCATGACCTTCCGAAGTAACTACCTGACTCAATGGTCCCAATCATGTGTAAGGGGAAAAGTGCATTAAGCTCATATTAAGAAAAACTACCTAATTTTGAATAAGTAGCTCTGCACTTCTCTTTTTTAAAATATTTTTTAAAATTAATTATTCTTAGAAAAACATCATAACTAATAGCTACACTAACAAGAGGTTAAACAGCAAGTAAGGGGGGAGGGGGGGAAGATCTTCCACAAACCACTACAATCTACAGCAATGATTTGTACTACCTATTTTCAGACTACCTATATATCTTGCTCCGCCTACCTATCTTCGAAAGTATGCTGTATTTTAGTAGTCAAAAGAAGGTAACATTACTAATGTGAATTGCAAACTGCTTCTAGAAGTGTAAGTGTAGTCGTAAGAAAAGCACGCATCAATAGCTTTGGTATAGAATTTGGTACCGAAAAGGCTGAATATATTTAAATTTAAAATAATATATTTATTCCAAAGCAATTATAAATGAAAAACAATATGCTGCAATATGTCTTTGTTCTCGTTTCCTGACTATTCCGGGTGAGGAATAAAACGCATGCCAATATTGTACAAAGCAGTTTAATAACTCTCGATGGCTTCTACCTTCAGCTGCCTCTGCTAAAGGTCATTTTCTTATTCGAGGTTGATCTTGCTTAATATAGGGAAAAGTGCGCTTTGAAAAGTGAAATTTAATGACCATGTAACCACCTTTGGAAAACAAAATTGAAACAACTGTTTGTCCTGATTATCTGAACGTGTCAATAAGAATACAGTGAATTTTCCTACAATAGCAGATACTGTATATTTGAATAACTTTTGTTTTTTCATTAATATTCGTCCTGCAGCTCATTTGTAAGATCATGTCATAAACTGGGAAGTATGTAATAAATTTCGAAACTTTGTAGCATGATGTATTGTCAAGAGCTCTGTATAAATCCGTCTTGAAGGTTTGGCTAAAGTTTATTCAAAAATTGTATGTTACAATGTGTTTCGATGTGTTCGTTGTGAACATTTGGATATGCCGTGTAAGTATTGGAAGTGGAAAAAGAAATGTCTGTGAACTCTTTGGAAGTGATACCGTGTACAAGTATCTCCCACGATAAATGTGTTTTATGTTACACAGAAAATAAATATGCTTGTTGACAATGAATTGCGTTTCTTTATTAGGAAAACAGGTCGAAGGAAGCGTCAAAAAAAGTTTACACAGGCAAATAAAGAAATTTGAGTATATACATTTCCCCCTGCCCCGTAATTAGAAAAAAAAAATCCAAGGTCATGAATTGATAGGAATCAGTAATTTTTTTCCTATCTCCACTTCGTGATTTTTTTTCCTAACGCTGATGGTTAATAAAGCGGAAAGCCTTCTTTATGAGAGCGTTTCTATCCGCTGTGTTCCCATGTCCTCTTGCAATCACAACTCCAGTCCAGGAGACCAGCAATCGAGCCGAAATCGCATACACTGAATTAATATTTCGTAATGAACAGAAAGTGCGATGTGAAACTTCCAAGTGTAAATGATCTGGTTGGGTACATGTGTAAATTGTGCTTGCAGCTTTTGGGGAGTAGGGGCGGTTAGGGTGGCATTAAAAGGGGGTAAAATCACTCCGCTCTAGAAAATGTCGAATTTTTGCCAGGTACCATGTAATATCAAGGAGAACTAATATTTTCAATATTTAAAAATAATTTAAAAAATAAATAAGGTTTGTCCGAAAAGTCCCTTTATTCGGTGGGTAAAATACTAGAAGAACCAAAGCGTAATTTCCGCAGAAGTCCCATTTTCCTACTACACTCCGTTCCTGGTCAACATCCTAATTGTAATTTTAATAAAATTAGTGCAAACTCCAGGTCCTTTAAAAAACTCCAGGGCTGCCTCTGTGGTAAGATGGCGCCTCTCTAAGACCTGCCTCTTCTTAGTGATGAGGAAAAGGCCATAAATCCGTTGTTGTTTATGAAAATTTACAACTTTGCAATACAACTTTATGAGTTGTTCGGTTTTTCCATTGGTCGTTGTCGGTCATGTGGATGGTAACCGTGAACATGAACTTTTTTATAATTTCCCTTGCGAGAATAGAGCCGCATTCTTTTGCTGAGCTCTGTCCTGCTTCGGATCTCTCTGGCTTTCAATCCCCATTTCATTTGTTCTTTGTAAGGCAATAGTGAACAAAGTGTGCGGAGGTTCGGCATAAGCAGCCGCCTAGAACACAGATCCGGGATGGCAATTTCCAGTTCCCCCGCTGGAAGGTGTGGCATATTGGATTCAAAGCACTGGCGTGGCAGATTTTCAACTTGCAACCTGGCTAATTTCCTGCTTCTTCTGGCACCAAAAGGAGGGCGATTCGTCTCCTGTGCAGCCAAAGCGACAGCTGTCAAAGTCGCAGGGGCTCCTGTGAGACAGAACCTAAAAGGTGAGAAATGTATATGACACTACCGTAAGCAGGGAAACATGGTTTAATACGTTTTAATATTAGACATGTGCAATTAAGCCATATGAAAATGTTACCGGCCAAAGATAGAGGCGGTTTTAGCTCAGTCGATTTCGACTTGACTAGTGCATGCAAAAATATGTCTAAATAAAATGTCTACTTTCTATTATCTAGTAAGGAAGCCGTGAATTTTTTTTTTCCAGGAAGTTGATTTCTGCTTGCATTTGCCAGGGGATTGCTGTGACATTCAGGTTATTTTCTATGAATTCAGATTTACAGCATCTATCCGAGGGAATAATTTTTTTCCGGCACGGAGTAAAAAAAAACCCCAAATACCCCTATTTGTTTTTTTATTTTACAGGATTAACTTAAAATTAATTTCCGGCAGCTGAAATTTTGGTGTGATTTATTTTTTACTATTTCAGATTTTAAAAAACACCCAACAAACAACCAACCAAAAACCCCAAACATCAGTGGCCGCAACGTCTCCTGGATCCCCTGGCATGTCCAGGAAAAAGGTTATTTCTAGACGAGGGAAACAGCAGGAATGTGGTTTTGATTTTCTTTATCAGATCGAGCGCTGCCTGCAAAAACCCTTGTGCCCCGCCGTAGGTCCTTCGGACCGGCGTTCACGGCTCTCGCCGCCATGGGTAGCGGAGCCGGCTTTACAGCGGCTAAAGAGATTACAGCGCCGGAGACCGAGATTTTTTATTTTTTCTTCCTTTCTCTCCTTGTTGTGACTGTTACGGTGCGGCGCTAGGGCGGGGGGAGCGACGGCCGGCGGGCCGGTGCCCCGCGGTGTTGTAGCGGCTGGGGGAAGAGGAGCCCGGGGACCGCGCCCCAGAGACCCCCCGCATGGCCGTCACCGCCAGCGGGCTCCGCTCCCTCTTCCTCACGGCGAACGAGCAGCTCGGAACGCTTTAAGCGCTGGCCCCGGCTCTGCTTGTGCTACCGTGCTGATAAAGCACCACATTTGCATTGCATTGCGGTATCCGCCGGAGTGGAGCTGCAGAGAGCGGCCGATTATTTATTGCGGGGCCGCAGATGCTCAGTGCTGCCACGGTGTGGTGGAACGGCGGAGGCGGGCGCGGAGCAGCCCATGGGAAGGAAGGGTAGAGCTAGGAGCACTCGCTGCTTAGGGGAAATCCGAATACAAGGCAAAATATTGTCTTTCAAGAAAATGCGGACTACTTTTTTTTTACTAAAAGAGCATCGGAGCTAACCCCCCCGGACTAGATATTCCTGTAGGACCGGCTCTATCCACTCCCCTTACCCTCCGCTTGTACTTCGGTGTGTGTCAAATGTAAAACATCGCGGTGGGAGCTGGCTAGGGAGGACCCGCCTGTATCCCTCCGGCCAGGCTCCCCATACTCAGCCAGTCTAAACAACGGTTCGCCTTGCCCAAACTGTTTGGATTGGGAGCTATTAGTTAAGGTTGATTTTGGTGACGCTGCCGAGCATGAGAAGGATTAGCAAGTGGTAGGAGGAGAAGGAGGCTTTTAAGCTTAAGAGGGTAACTGCCCTCGCACCTGTATCCGAGGATGGCTCGGGTTGCCGTTCGGGCTTTCGGCGGGAGGAGGAAGGCGAAGTGTTTGCTGGAGGAGGTACGGGGGGCGCGGCGATTTCCGAAACCAAATAGAAAGCGGATTAAATACACGGGTATCGCAAAGTGTGACTTTGTTGCTGTGACAAAATGCAGCGGCTGGTTTTCTGCTTTCCACGAGGAAAATGGTGAAGGCAAACTGCTGAGAAATGTGTCCAGGAAGGGTATTTCCCCTGCAGAGCTGGGGAGTAACAGTAATTATTGTAATTCGAGGTTTTCTGGGGGTAGGGGGAGGAGCGGAGAGGACGCCTGAATGTGACTGAAGCAGAGATTGCAGCGCAGATTGTTTAGCTGTCACTGCAACTACTCTAACGCGACACAGCCAGGCATATGTTCGTATTTCATTCCTGATAATATTGTGGGATCAACGAAGAAATGTTTTCTCTGCCTACGGTCGTGCTTTCGGCATCTTGGTTTGGACACAAACAATAACTTCAAGAAGAGAAAAGAAAAAAAAAAGTCAGTCTGTAAGCGATGATATAAAATGTGAATACAGCTAAGTCTCGCGCGATATTTGGTTTTGTTTGGTTTTGGTTTTTATTTTGGTGTTTGTGCGATAGATTGGAACGAAATACGTTCTGACTACAACTTTTTAAAGTAAGGCCAAGCCATGAGGTTTCGTTTGCCCCCAGTATTCATTTTTCACGGTGCGTTTTCCTTCTGACCTATGTTGGCTACAATCCTCTCTTTTAACAACTCTTTGTATTTAGCGTGCAGTGTGAGTGTTTGCTGGTGTTTCCTCCTTTTTAAACTATTCACACTAACTAAAAAACTTTTTTTCCTGAGAAGGTCGTCTTTCAGGAAATACACGTTTCTGAAATGACCTCTCAACGCATGCAGCTATTGAGCTGTAATTCTACCAGGTGTGTTTATGGGTTAGCCGGCCTGAAGTGCTTAAGGAAGTTGAAAAAAACCCACCCAAAATAAAATTGGAAGCAATCAGCATCTGAATGTGAAAGTCCAGCTGAGCCTGTGAACAATACAAACTATTGTGGAGCGGTGTTTTAACTCACTACTGTTTTATAGGTATCATAATCTGCCCCCGGAAATGGGACAAATAGTCTCACAACAACAACAAAACTCTCCTTTGAACGCCGCTTTAGGAAACTGGCCTCTTACGAGCACATTTAAAGTTAGGCTATTCAGTCTGTTGTAATGAGCACGGATTATGAGTAAACACAGCTTGGAATGAACAGCCTCATGTTATCTCCAGGAACTGCAGGGTTACGGCTGAATTAAAAGCGTCTCAGCGAATTTCATCAGCAATGTTACTATCCCTGCCCTGGGCCAAGAATTATATTTCCGCTATGGGGTAACTGCCATGTTGAAAAATGAAGGTGGAAATGTTTGTTTAATGTATTATTTTGTTCCCCCCTTAATGACACATTAACACATCCGAGTTGAATGAAATTATTCGGAGCAACAACGAAACGGATTGGCTTCTGCTGACTCAGTGGGGCTGTATTAGTTAGGAATAGTCCTACTGATTTGATTTTTTTTTTTCATTTGAATGTTTGATTCCCTTCGTTCTACTCTGGCTGGAGGGACTCGAGGGCGAGACGCGAAACTATTTAGGCCGCTTGAGGGGCGCCGGGAGCCCATGCATCTTTTTCCGGGGCCTTCTTGGGCACTTGGTGCAAACCAAAAATCTCCCTCCCCAGAAGGCCTCCGTTTTCTGTCCCAAGACACAACCCCCGCATTAATTATGGGGAGTGGGGGTGTGTGTGTGTGCACTAAGATAGGAGACCTCTTCCAAGTAGGACGTGTCTAGCCTCTCTCACAAAAACTGGGTTGGGCGCTGAGGCTGACTCTCCGAGCCCCGAAGGGGAGCCTCAGTAGAGGGGATGCAGTAGAGGGGATGATTAAAAACAAATAATTTAAAAATCGTCTAAACCTTGGTGGATACTGTTGTGGCATGATGGAGGGAGAGAGACCGCGCGGCCCCCAGCACGCTGCGCGGAGTCCCGCTCCCTGGTTCACGTGTTCCCTCTGCTCTAAACTTTCCCTCCGCAGCATCTTCCACCGCCGGAGGGCGGGAGGCGGCTCACTCACCCCTTGCCCCTTCGGGGGCAACGCGTTTGCCGTGGGTCCACGAACTTTTAAGGGCTCTTCCCTACCCCCACCCCTATAGCTGCCACGAGTGGGTTCCCGTCCTCCGCCGCTGTCACACGCGCTGCCTGGAATATTTACAGTTGTGATTATTGTTGTTATTATCATTATTACTGTTATTGGAATATGTTCTCTCGCGAAGGGGCGGTACCGCCTCGGGGGCGCGGCCGGTGCCCTCGGCGTTGCTGCGCGGCGGTTGCGCGGCGGTTGCGCGGGGCTGCGCGGGGAGGNCCGCGCGCGTTCCCATTGGCCGCCCCGCCGTCAGCTGCTCCTATTTTCTGCTGTCGCTTTTGGCGCTCGGCCATCCAGAAACAAACCACTTCGATGACTCCTAATAGTTATCGCCAGATGTACTAATACACAACAAATCACGGTCCGGGAGAGGGGGAGAGCAAATGAGTTCCTATTTTGTGAATCCCACTTTCCCAGGGAGCCTGCCCGGGGGCCAGGATTCGTTCCTCGGGCAAATTCCCCTTTACCCGGCGGGCTATGATGCTCTCAGGCATTTTCCAGCTTCCTACGGGGCAAACAGCCTCCAGGACAAGACTTACACCTCACCTTGTTTCTACCAACAGTCCAACAACGTCATTGCTTGCAATCGGGCTTCCTATGAATACGGAGCCTCTTGTTTTTATTCGGACAAGGAGATTAGTAGAGCCTCTCCCTCCGGCAGTGGCAAACAGAGGGGGCCCGGGGACTACCTGCACTTTTCTCCAGAACAACAGTACAAATGCAGCGGCGGCCAAGCCAAAATTGTAAATGACGAAGGCACCGACCGGAAGTACACGAGCCCTGTTTACCCCTGGATGCAGCGGATGAACTCCTGCGCTGGTAAGGCATTTCGACGCAACCGGGAGAGTATGGGGTGGGTGTGGGGGGGAGGAGGTGAAGGAAAAGTTTCTTTCCCCACGTAATTTTTTTTGTTGGTTTTGGGATTTCTGCTCTCAGATGAAGTCCAGACTGTTAGAGGGACACTGTTCCTTATGCAGGGCAATATGTAACACAAAACCTTCCCAGGTTATTTTAGACCTGGCACGTTGGCACCGTGGGAGCTGTGGCCGAGAGGCCAGCTTGTGGGTTCACTGGTGAAAGTTACTGAGGAACCATTAGGAAGCAGGCAAACAGGGCAAAAAAAAAAGATGAGAGCAGATTTACCACTTTTGTAAAGCCAACCCAAAGCCTTTGCTCCACTACTTCATTGTCAGAGAGCGATGTAGGGAATATGCCCTCTGTACTGACGATCCAATGCATTTGTGCCACATTCCTCCTCGTCCCCCTCCCCCAGCTCATTAGCCTGTAAGTATTGGATATTGAGAGCACGTTTCTGGGGCCGTGTGAGCACTTCCATGGCATCGTGGATTTTCTTTGACTTACAAGTTCAAATAACTGGATTATTCTGTCCAGAAGAGGTGCTATGGGGGAAGGGTTGTATTGGGGTGGTACTTATTTTTAATAATCCCTTATTAAGACGTTTACTTCCAGTGTTTGCTAATGACTTCCCTCCTTCCGAGTTCCGAGTTTATGTTCGCTGTACCACTGGTCGCATTGCTTTTTTGGAAAGTTAAACTTTTAGCAGGACCATTCTGAAGCTGCTTTGAATTCGGGGGCAATAAATTCCGGAGCAAATGGCAAAGGCTCTTCTATGATCTCTAGCTGATGTCTATAATTATACTTAAATTACAGACCCTCTGTAGTCACAGCCATGGCAATAGAGAGTTTGTGTAAACACATTCGTATGTGCATGCATACACGCGAGCGCACACAGACACACACACACTCAGACTTGCGTGCAGTTTCCTGGCTAGCACACATGTGTGTGCGTGCACAGGTTCCCAACACACAGAGGGTAGACGCTGCTCAGCGTTTCACACAAGTGCTACCTATTCCACTTTCCCTAGGTCCACCTTAAAGCCTCTTTGTATCCCAGTTACTCCACCAGAGTAAGCACGCTGCACATCCGCATTTACAGCTGGTCAGGCAGGAGAAAAGGAAGAGAGGGACACAAAAAAATTCAGCCTCCAGGAAACCAGAGTAGCTACCCCCACCCTCCCTGATTATGCCTGCAAAAAGAGGCAGACTATACTAACCGCTCTTTCTGGTCTGAAATTACTGGGCCCTGTCCAATGCGATCGTTTTGTCTTTACTTCTACAGGTACAGTATATGGAACTCATGGGAGACGAGGGAGGCAAACTTACACCAGATACCAAACGCTAGAGTTAGAGAAAGAATTTCATTTTAACAGATACTTAACCCGAAGACGACGCATTGAGATTGCAAACGCTCTCTGCCTTACTGAACGCCAGATTAAAATATGGTTTCAAAACAGGCGGATGAAATGGAAAAAGGAAAACAAATTCATAAATTCCACACAGCCCAGCAGCGAAGAAACAGAGGAAAAGTCAGGGGAGTAGAACCACGTTTAATAAACGCTACCAGGCCTTTCCTTAGTGCTCAGAATTACTATTATTATTTACCTTGTGTTCCTTCTGCTACTAAAATCCTATAGGTTTGTCACAGTCTATTAATTCCCAAAAGGCTTGGTTAAAAGATGTACATTTGCAATCATCTGTGACTTTAATATATGTGGAAGTCCTAGCTTTCCAGCTACAGGCATGTACGTATACAATCACTGTTCTGAAGTGTAGATGACGTTGCTTAATGTATTAGAGAAATGGACCAGATTTTTAAATATTTGTGGTGAGAATCTGTGAGTGGGTGAGTGTTTCTGATGTGCCTGTGTGAGAAAAGATAAGGGAGTGGGGGTTTAATTTTTTTTTAATTAGAAATGTTTATAATATAGAGACATTTTAGAAAATCTCGGATTTACGTTTTTTTAACTCCCTTTCCGTCAGCCCGTCTTATGCTGTGTTTAGGAACTTATGGTCTGCAGGAGAGAAAAAAGTTTTACAATTGTAGAAGATATTTAAATAGCAAAAAAGAAAAAAAATAGTTTTAAAAAATCATTGTCTAAAACCTTGTGTATAAAGTTGCAGATAAAGAGAAGATTAATGGCAGCGAGATTTAAAAAATGCCGCTAAACTACCTAAACTGCACTACTAGTATTAAAGTAAAAATTCAGTGTTAAACTTCAGGGGAATAGAGGGAAGAGATCTCAAAGCCGGCGAATTTCTGTGGTTCCCGTTGAGATTACAGTGAGGTTTCAGTGAGCTGAGCTCTATAGTGAAGGGTCTTTGAATTATGGACTATGTTTCTTGGGGCTTCGTGCGCTTGGGTCGATCTTTCTTTCTTTTCTTTTTTCTTTTTTTGTTCGCTTTCTTTTTCTCGTTCTTTTGTTTGTTGGTGGTTTGGGGTTTTTTTAATTATTAAAAGCCTGTCATATTAATTCGGGGATCTTCCTCTCTGCTGTGTTATCTCACTTCATGTTCGCATTTCTTAGCACTGGAAAAAAAAATTATATAATCTAAAGAAAAGTGGTTGCCCTAAGATGCTTCCACTTCAAGTTCTGTATCAGTAAACTAAGTGCAGCGAAAATATTAATATATAAGTTGTATCTCTATATTATGTTGTGTGTGTGTGAGTGTGCATGTGAAGCTGTGTATAAATATACTTGTATACACATGGAGGCTCTTTTGTTTAGAAGGCAGCGCATTTTGGGCTACTGCTCTAAATATTTTAAAAGCCAAGTCTGAAAAATACTAATGCAAAATGGCTACCACTTCATTTAGATTTTTTTCCTTTTTCCCCTTTTTTGTTTCCCCCGAGAGAAGGAAAAATAACAGCGGCCGTAAAGCCGCCTGGAATTTGATCCTCTTAGCTGGAAAAACGCTGCACGATATTTATCTTTCATAGGTACCTGCCTGCCATTTCACATCGGCACGACCCGGGTGCCTCTCGAAACCTCCGGCACGGAAAAAAGGTGGGGGGTGGAGGCAGGAAATAAATATATTTATATAGAAAGGATATAAGCGCTGCCAACACCCGAGGATGGATCGTATAGGATTTGTGAACCGCTGTAAATAAGTCTTGCAGGGAGGAGAACAGAGGCACAAAGCGGAGGGCTCAGCTCACGCACGCTTCACCCCCGGCCGGGCTGCGAAAACGATCCTCAGCCCCCTCCCGGTGTCGCTTGCAGCGGCCGAGTCGTGCTCCGCGCCGGTTCCGCGGCTACCCGCGCCGCTCCCCGCCGCCGTCGGTGTCCGTCACCCCGGGCCGACCCCTCCGAGCCGCCGCCATCCCTCGCGCCGCCNCGCGCCCCGGGCCGCCCGCGCCCTCCCAGCTCCCCCACCAGTGCACGAGTTTACCTCTAGAGGTCATCAGGCAGGATTTACGACTGGACAACAAAAGCACGTGATGTGAAGCCGTACCCCATATTTGGGTGCCTACGTAGGAGGGAACCAAGTACATGTCCCAGTCATTTCCATAATTCATCATAAATTGTGCAAGGGTGCTATAGACGCACAAAACGACCAAGAGCCACAAATCAAGCACACATATCAAAAAACAAATGAGCTCTTATTTTGTAAACTCATTTTGCGGTCGCTATCCAAATGGCCCGGACTACCAGTTACATAATTATGGAGATCACAGCTCGGTGAGCGAGCAATACAGGGACTCCGCCAGCATGCACTCCGGCAGGTACGGATACGGCTACAATGGCATGGACCTCAGCGTCGGGCGCTCTGCTTCCACCCACTTTGGTGCCAATGAGAGACCCCGCAGTTACCCGGCAAACACCACCTCTGCCTCGACAGAGCCCAGGTACAACCAGCCCGCGACGTCTTCCCACTCGCCTCCCCCTGACCCTCTGCCCTGCACCGCCGTGGCCGGTTCGCCTGTCAGCGAGAGTCACCACGGGGTGAAAAACTCCCTCGCCAACTCCACCAGCACTTCGTCCAATTCCAGCAGCAACACGCACATCAGCAGAGACGGGGTTGGCACCTCGTCTGGGACTGAGGAAGACACTCCAGCAAGCAGCGAGCAGGCAAGTGCCCCGACCGACCAAAGCACAGCCCAGCCTTCACAGCCCCAGATCTACCCCTGGATGCGAAAACTGCACATAAGTCATGGTAAAGCAAATACCCTGTTCTTTCTTTACTTCTCTGGAGGAAAAGGAGTATTTAATAGAAACCGGGTGGCTGCGCCGAGCAAGGTCGGGGAGAGGGGGAGAGGAGGGCGTGAGAGCGGGCAGCCTCTGCGCACAGCACAACTCTGCTCTCAGGGAAGCACGTTCCCTTCTCTGTGAGAGTTGCACACCCCCACCCCCCCAAAAAACCCCTAACAAACCCACAAAACCCAACCCTACAGCCGCCGGGCCCCGAAAACGCAGCCCACCCGGTTCCCAGCATCGGCCCCGGCAGGCAGCGAGGGGAGCAAAAAGCGCCTTCCTGAAGGGGAACCGGGAGCAGAGGCTGCTCCCGGCTCCCTTCTGGAAGGGGGATCCTCCAGTGGGAACGGCGCGGCTGATCTCATTTATTTTGCCGAGCCGTATTAAAAAGAGAATAGGAGAGGGCGAGAAGGGCAGTTTTCGCTGCTGGGAACCCATGGGGGAGGGGGGCGAATCCCCCCCAAACTCAAGGGAGAGGGCTTGAGGGAGGACAGGGAGCGCTACAACTTCCAGCCTCGGGTACCTGCCCTGCTTTCGTTGGTGGGGGAGCAGCCGGGGGGCTCTGCCTCCCAGCTCTGTCGTGGGAAAGCTGCACGACTCAGCTTTGCTCTCCCAGTCCTAGAAACCCAAACAGGAGCACAGACATCCTCCAAAGCAGCCTATCTTAAGGAGGTGGGGAGGGGGGAGGAATAGTTGAAGAAAAAATTAGAAAGAATTTAATTTAAAAAAAACCTGAACACCGAATGCAAAAACTTACTGAGACCACCAAGTCCCCCTCCCCCAAGCCTTTCCTAAAAGGAGCTGGAAGGGGAAACTTGTTGAGCGTTTATCCAAACCAGAAACAAAACCAGGCAGGACTGAGAATAACGGTTCTGGTCTCTGGTAGCTGCAGTAAGACACGAAGGCTTTTAGTGGCTGCTGAGAATCTAAATTATGTACTTTTCTCTTCCAGACAACATAGGGGGACCAGAAGGGAAAAGGGCTCGGACTGCTTACACCCGCTATCAGACCTTGGAGCTGGAAAAGGAATTTCACTTCAATAGATACCTGACTCGCAGAAGAAGGATTGAAATAGCACATGCTCTTTGCCTCTCAGAGAGACAAATAAAGATCTGGTTCCAAAACAGGAGAATGAAATGGAAAAAGGATAATAAGCTGAAAAGTATGAGCATGGCAGCTGCAGGAGGGGCATTCCGTCCCTAAGCGTTTGATCAATTAAAAGTACTGAGCAGTATTAGCTGACCCTCGTCTCATGTCAGTACTAAGTTGACTTTCTAAAACTTCCTTGTGTTACTTCTGTGAAGAAACCCTGTTCTTGTCGCTCTTATTCATCTTTTAATCATGAGCCTGTTTATTACCATTCTCTCGCGTGTATAAGTAGATCTGCTTTTATCGTACATTTCTTTGTCTTGAATGGCTTTGTCTTGAAAAAAATAATAGATGTTTTAACTTATTTATATGAAGCGAGCTGTGTTACTTGAAGTAACTGTTAAAACAAAACAAACATACAAAAAAAGAACAAAAAAAAGAAGGTTAAAAAAAAGGAGAGTGAGAAAGAAACCTTCCCCCGGTTTAGTACAAATGTTATGTGTTGCACTCAACCTGCTTAACTGTGCATGTGTGGTCAAGTGTTAATGTCTGTATAGCTCCAAGCTGTTAAAAATATTTTTATTCAAACTACCTATATAATTCCTGTGTAATTAATGCTGTTGTAGAAGTGAAATGATGAAATCAACTGAACTTGTCCTACGTGTAGTGAATAGTGAATCTGTGACGAAAACTGTGATTCCAAGCAGTATGTCCTTGCTGTGCCTTTGTATATGACTCTTTGCACGAACTCTTAGAAGTGGCTCTTATTAAGCGCAGCTTCTGTGATGTATGTTTTTTGTGAACAAAGTTACAAATATAGTCAAAGTCTGGCTGTTTGAGCAAACTGTGATCAGTTTTGGTTTTTTGGGTTTTTTTTTTGTATTTGTTTTTTAAAAAACCTGACTGGAAATCAACAAAAAAAAAAAATAAACTTTCTATTGTAAAGTTTTTGTGATCTGATTTGTGCAAAGCGAGTTGTTGTGTTTCCTGATTTGCCTATGAAAAAAAAAAAATTAATAAAATAACCCGTGCAGACTTTGTAATAATATTTTACCTGGCTCCTCCTGCACATTGCAAATGGTAGATGCTACGATGGTTCGCTGCTAGTATTTTTAATTGAAAGTTTGACCATAAGTTCCTCTTTAGTGGTTTCTCGCTAGGTGGAAATCTGCATCGCAAGACCACAGTCAACACCCTTTTGTGGGTGAATCAACTGTTAGTTGTTTGCTGATGGTTGGGGGGAAAAAGTGCTTTGTTAAAACACGCTGCTAACTCCAAGTCGTGTTTGCATCGCTCTAGAATTTCTCCTGTGGTTTTACTAACTATATTTGCAGGACAGTCACGTCTGAGCCCTCTACATCTATTAGTAACCCTCTCTAGCCACATTCCCACTTTTCAAAATTTAACGATTTTTTGTTTTCTTCGCTACTATTAGTTTGCTATAAACGTAATGTTACTTACCCCATCAGAGCTTGAATGGTTAACTCTTCTGAGCTTCTAAGAGCAACTAAAGATTTTCACATTTACTGACTGGTTACATTGATGCCTTCCCTTAAAAGTTATAAAACACTAAACTTTATAAGCCCCAGTTCCGGCTATATGACATTTGGGTGCCAAATGAATAGGGTTTTGTCTATGAATTAGATCGTAAAATCATCCATAGCACAGACAGATAGGCTCACTGGCTATAAAAAGTCACGTGGTGCCATTAAAGTAAGTTTTATGGTTTTGGGGAGTTGACATCCAACATTATATACCACATAACATATAATCTCACTGACGCTGGACTTCATTTGACTCTTTTGCAGGCTACGTGTGCCTCCTGGCCATTCAAATTGTCAGGTTTAGGGACAGAAGTATCCAAACCACAAGTTCTCAATACTGTATGAAAAATGGCTCCTTGCTCCTTGCAAGTCAAAGGTAAGTTTTGTGCACAAGTTCCTTAAAGTTTATTTGTACAGTGGGGAAGCCGAGGCTCCTGCTTGCTCTCGCTGCCTCTCGCCTCTCTTTCTTTCTCTTTCTCTTTCCCTTCCCGTCCGCCTGGAGCTTTTCAGGACGGTCCCACCGAGCCCGAGAGGCAGGATCAACCACTAATGATCCAGGTTGTGCTGCAAATCCCCCCCATCCCTTCACTCGCAGCAGCAGCCAGCTCTCTATTTTAATGATCAAATCAAAGTAAACCACAATAAGCGTCTTTGGCAGAGATGGATATGGGGCCTAGCTTTAATCACTTTGACTACCGCAGAAGATAATTACTTCCTTTGCTCCAATAGACTCTCCAAATTTGGAGAGGTTTTGTTTAGCAAGCAGTAGTTACTGCAGGCGATTAAAAAAAAGGGGAAACAAAATAGATAGGGCTTGATATTATCTGGGCAGTGTCTTATGTAGGCATGATAGACTTGGAGGCGTGCTGATATGCTAATAATATTTGGATTGGTGAAATATGTTGCACATCAGAACTAGTATTAAAATGGCGCAGACTGTACTGGAGCTCTTAAGATTTCTGTTTTCCACATTGGGTTTGTGTAGAAAGATTTAACTATATATATATGTCCATCTGCAAGAGTGTAGTGTGTTTTGGAGATGCGCGTTTGTGATGTTGCTGTAACTTTTTCCAGATCTTATATGTAATTGCGTAAATATAAGCATTTAATGTATATGTTTCTGTGCATGCATGTATAAGTGGATGTATGAGAGTATATTAAGCCGTGCACATGCATATGTGTGTCTAATATCAGTGCATTTATGTATACAAAGGGTGTGTACCTGTGTACACATATATACATTTCTGTGACTTCTTTTTTTAAAAGCGAACCAATTGACTGTAACTTGTAGCATTAATACAAGAGACTACAGGTCATTAGAGTGCTGCAAATTATGAAATATGAGCTTGGTTTATTGAAGATTGTAAATATCCCCCTAGCTCTGCTCTCTCCTTATATTGCTGGCTGCTATTGTGGGGTAGGCCCCAGCTGCGTGTTTACTTCAACATTCTTTTTATTTAAGTGGACTGTTCTCACTAGAGTGTGATTACTCAGCAATAAACTTTATGGCCGGATTTAACCTTAGTCTTTGAATTTCCAGGACTTGAATGAAAGGGTGAAAGGAACTCTCATTCTCTGGGTAACATTAAGGCCTGATCCTTACCCTCAGAGCTGTTACTTAGGCCAGTGATCTCACGGGGTGCAGACTCTCTAGTAAAGGGCTAGGGAAGAGAGTTGAAAATTGCCTCCAAAATATATCTATATATAATTCTATGTAACTCTTTCTATATCTCTTCAAACCAGTCATGAATATATCTCTGCTCAAGTTTAGAGTAGCAGGGATTCAGCTGATCGCTTTGTTTTCCTTCATGTGTCATAAAACTGGGTTTGCAAAAGAATGAGATATTTTGTTCCAGACTGAGAGATGGGCCGTGTTTTATTTCGCTAGTGCTATCCTGCTTGAGTAGTGAGGTTTAGGCTCTCTCTGCTACTGTGAGCAAGAATCAGAAAAAGCCAGTCAGGGGGATAGAGGAGGGTGAGGCTGTTCTGTACCTCTGCAAAGTCTGTAGATTGCTACTGATTCCAGTTTTTAATCTATTTGCCTTTAACGTTGAAGAAATGGTGGTATATAAGTTTGGCTTGAGTCAAGGTCCCATGGGTTTACAAATACTTAATATTTAGAGCCAACACCCTGAATAAGAAATGGCGTATGAAGCCTTTGTGTCCCTGTATCCTTCCCAAGAACACTAAAAGAGGCGCGTAAGGGTACACTTTAGAAATAATAGTAATAAAAAAAAAGTTAAGGGCTTTAAAAGTACAGAACCACTCTACATTTGAAAATCATGTACATAATAAGCAGCTGGAGATTTTATAGCACACCGGTTGTCACATTTTTTGTCAATAGGAATACCAGACAGTTATATATGATAAGTGTATGTTGTATTCCTGAAAGTTATATAAGTGTATATTGTATCATATGCCGTAAAATTTCATAGTTGGAGGTAAAACATTAAAACCCTTTGGAAGTTTGGAATTCATTTATATACAGATACTTTTCCAAGTGAAATCAATTAGTTTTAGTCGGAATGATGGCAGACACAAACGCTCACTGTTACTCAATATTCATCAGCACTTTGTTATTTGAATTATCTGCTGAATATACAAACATACACGCACAGTAGTTCGACCAATATTTCAGCTATCTGGATATAATCGCGAATCATGATTTTTCATTGTCTAGAGCGAAAACATTTGCTACTATATATTTTCACATTTTTAAATGTGTCTTCTGGAGCATATTCTACGTAAAGCAGTGCACAGATTCAAGAACTATCGAAAAATAACCCCAAACCCACAGGCATATAAACCCGCGCACAGTGCAAGAAAATCTGTAACAGCAAAAGAAAGTTAGATAGATGCTCAGCACCTCCATATTTCTGGCCCTGCACTGTCCTAAGCAGGACACTTGGAGCCATTCAGATACAGAACTGCATTAAGTTTTTCTCATCCGCTTTGAAATGCGAAATTTTAAACAACGGCAGGCTGCCGAACTCTACAAAAGTATTCCCAGGTCCTAAGTGATTTCCGAGGGAAAATGCCATGAAGAATAATCTCTGGGAATCAGGATAGAGGTCTTATCGGCGCACATTAATTTTTTGCTGTGTTTGGGCGATTAATGCTTGAGAGTTTGGTTTACTTTAAGCAAGAGAGGTCCTGCGATTTGAAATACTTGAGTGTAGCGTGTCATGTCTGAGCGTAAGGCAAATTAAAGATTAGGCAACTCTTTCAATGTGTGTAACTAGTGAGTTTGCAAGGCATAACTTTCCCTAAACCAGAAGTATAACAATCCGATGGAAAGTCATGCGTAAATTACAGCTCTGCAGCCTTGTCTAAGCCCTGCAAACGCCCTAATTGCAGAACATTACGGGGAAATAATTATTGTGCCATTTCCTTACATTTAATAAGTGTGTATCTGTGGAATGGTGACAATAGAGGGGTTTGCAATCTGCTCCATGGGAAATTGAATGGAACAGATCATGAGGGGCGGATCAGGAGGTTTCGATTTCAAACCCTGGATACTGGAGCAGTGCTTTTTCCCTCCCCGCAAATACAGATTTAACGCATTAAATGTAGACATAAGTAAATCTTCTGGCCAAGTTAAGACATCGCTGTTTTCTTAGCTCTTTCCCTTTCCTGTCCTTAAAATCTTTCAGATTTGTTCCTAGAGTTGCTAGCCAGAGTGCAAAAACACAGCTTCTACAGCCGTCTGGTCATCTTTGAAAATATTATCCCTTTCAAATTAAAGCATACTCACTAATGCCTCTCTGGAAACTCATGGACCATCGCAGTCACATGTTCCTCTAGCTACACGCACAAACAATATAAGATCTGACACAGAAAGTGTGTAAAATCTATAAGGATTTAGCCTCATAGCATGCAGAAGGAATCTTTCCTATATCCCCTCCCCAAAAAAATGTCTTTTCAATAATAATATTTGCTATGAAGGTTATTGGGTAATTATTGCAATTTTGTGGAACAGTCCTTGCTTGAGGTGAAGTCTGTCTCTGGATAATAAATGGCAGCCCGTGCAGTTCACTGCCAGGTTAAGTAAATGCAGAAAAGATAAATCTGCACACCCTAGGAATCACCAGCAGAGCTCGCTTTAGACCAAGTTCACAGTCAACTCGTTTGCCTAGACAAGGCTTCGCAAACAATTAGAGTTGTTTCTTTATGTTTAAATCAAGGAGAAATGACTAAGACCCTCACCGCAGAGAGCTGCATCTTTTCCCCCAACGCTCGTCGCTACATTCCTTCCAACCTCAAGCCCAGAACTTACCCAGCATTTCACCTGCAATTGTAATCATAAAGCGCCTTTGAGTAACAGGCTTCACTCCAACGCTGCCGAAAGGCTGTGCGAGCTGATCTAACAGCACTTTACAAAGCTGCGGGATTAAAGAAAATAAAAGGAAGGGGGGAAAAAAAGGCAATAATTAAAAATGCAAAAGTATCCGATTTCTCAACAGCAAGAAGAGGGAAAAGAAAAAAAGCCCTTAGAAAGCTGGGGGAAACTGCAGAACTATTGAAACAAACAGTGCGAGTCTCTTACTCCTAAAAGAAGCTGCATAGCTTTTGTATATCTTTGTGGTTAAGGGCGTTACAACTGCAGGTCAAAAAGTTGAGGGTCAAAAGTTTACGTTTTGCACCACTCTTAGTCATTCGCCCAGACAGAGTTTGATGTCAATGTTATAGCCGAGATCTTGACTATCAGCACAAAAGATAAAATAGCTTTGAGTTACGTGTGTATCACAGTATGGACTCCAGGTGAACCCTACTGCCTGAATGACCTCAATTACCGAGGAAAGGATAGAAAATTCCTCTTTTCAAGAGTAATACACGTTGTATTTCATCTTGAATTATCGGCCACATTTATGTCTGAGTATCTCGGGCTCAGACGCGGCAGGTAAACACGCGTGTTACCCCCACTTCAACAGCTGATGCTGCCTCTTCCCAGAGCCAGGTAGCAAAAAACAACTTTCACCCCTGTTTATTATATAATAACCCGCTTTAAGAGGTTTTGTCTTAAGCCTTCACGCTTTGCAAAATGCCAGGAAGATAAGATAGGAACGAAGCTATTAACGCTTATATCGATCCTTGCCGCTTCTTTGTTTTTTCTCTTATTTCTGTAGCGACTGCTAAACTGTGCTTAAACAGGACATGTTGGAGATAATACGGGTTATAGGTTTGGTCCGAAGGAGCTCGTTTAAAATGCAGAGGGATGGGACCGTGGTGTGGTACTGATGGAAAATATTGCGGAGAAGTTGGCGCCCTGCTTGATTCGGAAGGTTCTCACAGCCTTCTGGAATTACCCGAGGCAGCAGTTCCCAGTGAAATGGGGAGCAATGGTGGTTGTTTTCCCTCCCTCCACCCTCTGCTCTGTCTTTTCCTCAAAGACAAAGTTTATTTGGAATTTCTTTGAGCATAGTTATTCCTACATTGCTGGGATACTTTGTTCCCAGTGCCAACTCGGTGCAGAAGTTTTAGCTCCTCGATTAGGCATGTCTACTGGGAGAACTGGACACTACTGCACAGGGAATTTCATTCTCGGGGACCTTATTGCAAACTGTATTTGGCCTGAAACCATGAGGATAGCGGGATAGGTGGAAGAGGGAAAGAATATGCCCAAATATTTGTAAGCAGATATGAAAGGTGTGGAGGAGGGGACGGGCCAACGAGGATATCCAAGCGCACCTCACTCTCACCCATGCATTGATGCATTCCCACCCCCAAGGCAGGAGGCTACGCTGGCCTCTATGTGGCTGGTACGCGTGAATTATTTGCAAGAGACACAGCTGGATCGTGACAACCGAACGCTAGTTCTCGGAAGCAAATACGTGAGAGATTAGATTTCAGATTAGCCAAAGTGATTATTGGAGATTTTGCCTAAAGTACCTGCTGAAGCCTGGAAAGTGTATAATGCTAGTGTTTACTCGGCGTGTAGATGTTGATCACAAGTTGCTGCTGTTGCCCTCTTTTAGCGAGCCCTAACATGGCACTTTTGGGGAGCCTGCCCTCCCTGTAGATAGTACATAACCTTTAACATCCAGAGTATTTATTTGGTGTAAGAGCGAAGCCTGATAACCAGCTAAAGCCCGTAGCCAAATATCTATTTTGCTAGAGACTGGCAGGCGGATTGTTTCCAAGAACAACAATGCGTCTTTCATATACCCAGAACGAAAGCTTTTGCTGTATCTGGCTCACTCAAGAGTCGGTGACTGAAATCCATTTGCTTCCCCACCAAAACAGTTAGTGGCTCGAAATCCAAATATTCGATCTGGTTTAGAATCAAAATATCAATGAGAATATTTTCAAATAAGTTGAAACTGCGATTTAAATAAACTTGAGTTCTTGTTTAAATTACATCAAAATACTACAAAACAATCATCTACCTGGAGCTGAACTAGTTTTTTTTGAGAAGACTTTTTCTGTCATTTGACTCTTTGCATTCAACATTCTGTTCTCTGGGGCGGAAGGTCTGCTGAACAGACCATTCATTTAAAACCCGGGCACAAATCACATTTTAGGTGTGTTTATTTAACTATGCTAGGACAAAACGAGTAAATCTCGCCAGCAGTCCTGTTGTTAAGAGTAGCTCCGGTGCTGCAGAAGTCACCGCTTTTCCTAAACGCTGAACTTGGGGCAAAACTGCGAACATTACCCCGGCAGCTAGCCTAGCAAAGGAGCGCTCCCGCCAGCGGAATCAGGAGCAGCCTCGAAGCCGTGTCATTCCCAGGAACAAAGGAGGGAATACAGTCGATACATTCCATAACGTTTACATTTTCCCGCGATTTTTTCTTAATTTTCCCTTAGAAGTAGTGACCTGGGCAAAGCACCCCGCTATCTAAAAGACACTGTTATAGACCTTTTAGAAAAACTAAGTCCAAGGCCGAGGTGAACTTCAGGTCATCGCGTCTAACAAATATGAAAATGTCGCCTGGTGAAGGGCACGCCTTGTTATTTAACAAAGACTGTCAATGTGTAAGATTAATAAGAAACAAAATGCACACGGTGTCACTTTTCGGTCACTTTGAAACTTGGGACAGCCTCGTATTCAAGAAGGGAAAGCTGGGGCTAAATATATTCAAAATGGTTCAAATCAAATTCAAACCAGGCTGCTAGTGCGATCCTTCCTCCTCCTACCTCTCTCGGTAGAGGATGCCCAGGCAAGGCGAAAGGTTGACTTGAATTATTATTATTATTACTATTATTATTATTTCTGTTATTAACATTTTCTTTTTCGGGGTAATTACGTTGTAGCCGCTCATGTGGAGAGTAGACGGAGTGTTGCCTGTTTCATAAGAAAAAGGGGGATCTCCCCTTTTTGCCTCTTTGGGTATGTATGTGGTTGCCTCTTCATGCATGAAAATCGACTCTCTCCCTCTCCACTTCATTCCGGTAGGGTTTCTATCTCTTCTTTGGCCAGCTTCGGCCAGGAAACTCTCGCTTCTTTATTAACTGGTTAAAGTATCCTTCAGCAGTGAAAACGAGCCTGTAGTCGTTGTGGGAAAAAAAAACTAAGGAGCTGGCCTATTTTTACCTCGACCTTTATTTTTTTGAGAGCTTAGGATGATGCTACAAGTTTGTTAAAGGGAAGTACCGGGGAAAAAAAGGTTTCTGAGATTGTTTATTACAGCCATAAATCTTGCAGTAAAATGTCGAAATGGCCGTGTGCAAGATAACACTTGGTGGTCTTGGCTAGGTTCTTGTTTATGATAACAAACCCACAAAGACATGGAACAGGCCTTTTGGAGGTCCTGCCTCAGCACATCTTCGCGACTAATAGAACCACACGAAAACAGACCAGGCTTGGTCTGAGCAGCCCAGGTCACCTTGCAGATTTACAGTCGTATACAGTACTATATCCTATCTGTAAGTGAGCGCCAGATCATCCCGGTAGAACGAGGCACATTGAAACAAGTATACTTTGAGATCTAATCACAGTAAATAATACGAAACAGAGCCCGGTCAGCTCACCCAATATAACGCCGAGCTTACAGACCGAGACATCACTTTTCGTTGTGTTTTCCCGCGACTTGGGAGAATGGCTACAGTGTTCTGGCCTTAGTGTCTAAGGATTTATGCCGAGGATAATATTTACGATAACCCAGTGTAATTCATCTGGTGCTGACCTGCAGGTATTTGTACGTATGTGTCTGTATGTGTGCATGTATATATTTATGCCTGGAAAATGCTCTCTGCTTATGAGACTTTGTCAATCTTTTATTTTTTACAGTCATGTAGATGGGAGTTTTATTCTTTTACAACATGCGTCGCCGTTTTATTCTGGTGGTATTTTGTTGTCTTTTTTTTTTTAATATAAATAAAATATATTTCCCTTTCCTGTCAAGTATGTTGTTGAACAGTTGCGGCTGCCTCTGTATGCGTGAGTGTAACCGCATTTCCTCACCACGTAGAGTAAATAGAGAAACTTATCTATTACCACAGTTAAAGAGCTCCTTAGATACTTGGAAATGAATAAGTAAATGTGTTCTAACTCTCTTTACAAATTAGACATTCGATAGGAGGAGGAAATGAGTGATTGTTTAGATAAGTACCCCAGTATACCCAAGTGCTAGAAATGTTCTAACATATTACAAGCCTCCTGCAATGTGTGTGCGTGTGGATAAAATACAAATCGATACGATGTGTATCTTGTTAGATAGAATATATATTCAAATAGAATTTTATTGCATGTATCCATTATCTATAAAATTGTAAAAGACAATAATCTGAATTTAAAACAGGGTAACTCTTAATGGAATATCTTTAGAAGGGCAAGATCTAAAACCTTTCTTATTTACGCTTGATTCATTAGGTGTATTTTTGCATAGCAGCAGATGAGATTACCCACTCAGCAATTATATTCTCGAAGGATGCGGTAAACATTTCTATGTGTTCATATGATCCTGAAAAGGAGGAAAAAAACAACCCGAAAAGTTCGCTTCTAACTCCGAATATACCGAAATAACTGACGCTCAATGAGTATATTTTTTCCATTAGAATAAGATCGTAATTAGTTTCACCATCAAATTTCAATTACCTAAGGTCAGGGCGGTTGCCTCTTTTCCCTCAGAGCAGCAAATATCGTTAACAGTCTCAGTTTTAGCAGCGCAGAAGTGCCCGGGTGCCCTCTCCCTCCTACGCCAGGGTTTGCGAGTTAGTTCTGCGAAGACGAGAGCCTTTTCTCGTGGAACAGAACATTAAGAAATAAACCCAAGGAGAGGCATACCAAACTGACGGACTTAAATTCGTAGTTTGGAAACCACTCCTCCGCGAGGAGGGATGCTTGCCGTGAGCCCTGTTACCGCCTGTAGGAAGTATCTGATACCGTCGTGTCCGCCTTCCCCTCTCTCCCTTCCCCCTCTCCTGCCCGTTATTTCCATGTTCGCTCTGTCCCTGGCGCCCCGCAAAGCAGTCGAGGCCTCTCCTCGGCCTCCTTACCACCTTCCTACTAACTTTTGCATCTATTTCTCCAATTAATACGGCCCCAAAGTTGCCAAGGTCTTGCCCCAGAGCTGCTTGCCAGCCTGGTCCCAGGGGACAGACCTCGAGGGAAGACCCCAGGGGTAGAACCTGAGGGACTGCCGGTGGCCTATGCCCAGCACCGCTGCCGCCCTCTGCCTGCGCGCAGTCCCGACTCCAGGCACTTGGATATGGGCTTGTCTGCGAGGGTTGTGCAACGCCTTGTGCAATTCCTGCCTCCCGCTGGATCACGCAGCCGGGCTGCGCTGCGCTCTGTCTCCCCGCTTCCTACGATCTCTCGCTGTGGAACGTAGGAACAAAAAGTGCTTGGTGGGTTTGAGGGGGGGCTGGAGGATAAACGATGTCAGAGCTGATTTCGTTTTATCTCTCTTGACACCGCGACTGCCGGACACGGCCCGGGGAGCAGGGGGTGATGGTGAGGAGCGGACGCGGGACTGGGGGATCCAGCAGCTCGCGGCCGTGCGCTCCCTCGACGAGTAGCCATTGGCCCGAGGGGGACGACACGCAGCGGGGCAGCTCCCGCGGTGGGTCCGCAGGC
>VZRI01009557.1:307984-323362 GCA_013397515.1 Upupa epops
CTCCCGAGTCGCTGTACCCGGCGCAGGGACCCGCGTACCCCCAGGCACCGTTCAGCTACAGCAGCGCCGGCAACGCTGCTCCGGGCCCCGAGCAACCGCCCCCGGGCGCTTCTCCGCCACCTCCAGCTAAGGGCCACCCTGGCCCGCCTCAGCCCCTGCTCCCGGGCCATGCCCTGCAGCGCCGCTGCGAAGCAGCTCCAGCCGCCGGGGCCGGCACCGGGCCCGGCTGCCCGCTGCTGCCCGAGAAGAGCCTGCCCGGCCTGAAGGGGAAGGAGCCAGTGGTCTACCCCTGGATGAAGAAGATCCATGTGAGCACGGGTGAGTTGCCCTTGCCAGGGAAAGGTGGGGATGCGCCTGCACATGGGATGAAAGGGGGAGGGTGGTCCCGGGGCCAGAACGGGTCCTTTCGTGTGTGGCGCCTTTTTTTTTTTTCCTCCTCCCTCTGCGTTTCCTAATAATAATAATTAAAAAAAAAAGTGAGAAACCTTTTGTGTCCGGGGTTCTTTATCAAAAGATTTACGAGACGCCAAACTGTTAGGGCTGTAATTATAGCCCCCATAAATTTAATTGCCCTGCAGTGGCTCTGGGCCATGTGTCTTTGAAGCTTTTCTTCTAACCCAAATGCCCATCACCATTTTTTATTACTCTTCGATTGTCCCCACTGTCGATAGGCCGAGAAACATTTTTTCTTGCTGTTTGTGTACGTTATGTGAACCTGGTGTCAAGTTATTATATAATGATTATGTTCCATCTCTTTCCTCCCACCCCCACCCCACCTTTTCTTTCCCCTCCGCATGTGTATGTGTGCCTGTGTGTGCACGTTTCAGTCAATCCCAATTACAGCGGAGGGGAGCCCAAGAGGTCTCGCACTGCCTACACCAGACAGCAGGTCCTGGAGCTGGAGAAGGAGTTCCACTTCAACCGCTACCTGACCAGGAGGCGACGCATCGAGATAGCTCACACCCTTTGCCTCTCGGAGCGCCAGGTCAAGATCTGGTTCCAGAACAGGCGCATGAAGTGGAAGAAAGACCATAAACTGCCTAACACAAAGATGCGCTCCTCAAACCAGTCCGCACTGAGCCAGCAGTCCAAAGCACAGACACAGAGCCACACTCATCCGCTCGATGGGGCAACACCCAATGCAGCCGGGCTATAAATACGGTTGTTAGGGGGTTTTGTTTGTTTTAATATATATATATACACACACCTATCTATTAGGGTGCCCCATGGTAGAGGCTGGCCGTTTGGACCAAACAACTGTGTAAAACAAAGCAGGAGCAGGAAAGGAAGACGAGACGTGCCCAAGAACGGGCACATGTTTAAACCAAAACCCGGACGATTGTCTACATTGTACATAGATAATGGTTCCATGTCCATCATTTTTTTTCTATTTATGGAAACGCTCTCTTGCCTTCGGTGTAAAAGAGGGCTGAATACTGTCACGGACGGACGAATTCTCTGTACCTAAGACGGACTCTTATTTTTTCTTTTTTTTTTTTCCTTAGAGAACACTTTAAAAATAAAAGACTGTTAAAACAAAGCAAAGACCTCGTGAGACACTTGTGTAAGGCATTGACTTGAATAGCGCTGTTCTGTGGCGTGTTTGTTGATTCCCGTGTGCCCGTGTGCGTGTGTAAGGGTGCACAGCGTATATTGCACACAGACCAACACGAGAGAGAGAACATATGCGTCCACGGGAGGTTAAAAGCTTAGGAAAAATACACCCTTACGCTGTCTAAAGGAATGTTTTATGTATCAAAGGTAACTTAACTGGGTTTAAGCGTAGCTCCCGCAGTAGCTGTGTTCTATTAGTTTTTCTCCACATACCCTATTGCATTTATTTAAAGAAATATTGCTATAAAATCTGTTGCTGTCTTCATATTTGGCACCATCTAAATCGTTTTGGTCCATGTACAGTTTGTGGATTTTCAGTGTAATGTATAACAGTGCCAAATGCTGGTAATAAAGATTATTCTATACAAAAGAATTAAAAGCCTGAAACACAAAAGTCCACTCAGTACTGTTTCGTACACCTTGTGCTTGGCTGATCTTGGCACCAGGAATGGAAAACTACGGTTTAATGTATTGTTTTAACTTGGTTGAATCTTGTCAATAAGGTGGCTTAAATATGTTGAGAAACATTCTGATTCCTAACTGCCTGGCTGTAGGAAGATGAAAGATCTTGCCTGGTTGTATAGGTGAGTGATATTCTCTCCAGCGGGCTTGTAGCAACATTAGACTCTATTATCAGCTGAGTTACAGAGAAACTGTGCTTCTACTAGAAGCCAATAAAGTCCTATGATGGTTTTTGCTGAACAGGAAGTAACACATGCTTCCCATGATAATACTTCAAGTCTTTAGCCAGTCGTGATTTATCTGTTCATTTTCACACCATTATGATTTCTCTGTTGTCTAGTGTTTTTGGAGGAGAATGCATGGGCGGTAACCTGAAGTATTTCTATGCTGCCTTTTCTATTTCTGTTTCCTTTTATTTTGTTTTTAGTTTCTAATATTCGACTATTTTGAAATGTGTTGAGAAGCATGAATTTGGTTGCAACTCAATAAGTTTATTTGACTGAGATTGTCGAAAATGACAAAATAGGGTTCAAGCCTAAGCTGCATATCTTGCTGCTTCCAGGCAGCTAAGGAGTACAGGCAAAGTGGAGCTGCTAACGGAGAGCATTGCTCAGGGCTTCCACAACAGTGAACAGCAGTGAACCGGGCAGGAAAAGCCTTGGAGATGAGCTGAAGTGGTACTAAATCTTTCAGGGAAAGCCTGAAGGCCAAGACTTATTTACTTACACAAATACATCCAAGAGGGATTTATGGAATCAAGCTTCTCTTCACGTGAGTGAGGCCATCAGGATAGGGCGTACCATCACCCCCTGGGTGAGGCAGTGGTGCTACCAGCATCCCTGCCTGCCCGTGGAACATGGGTTGTCCTGGAGAAAGATGTAATGTACCAGTGGCAGAAAACGTTTGGTATAAGAGAGGTGACAATCGTAAATACCCTCAACAAATACTGTTGTCTCCAAACCTGGACATCCAGCAGGCCTCAAAAGTGAACTTCCACTTAGATACTGATGTTTACTAAATCCCGAATTGCTTGATGCTTGAGAGAGAAAAATATAGCTGTAAGAGAGCTTGTAGCTTGTGCTATCCACAAGATTGTAAATCTTTGTTTTGTTTATAGCTTGATAATGTCTCAATAGATTTAGAACCAAAAGTAGCAGAACTGAGGAAAACTCCAGCTGAAATGTATTAACTAGCAATGCAGATTTCTTCAGCGTGCAGCCTATGTGTGTAAACCTGGTTTGCCCCCATTGTAAAGAGAAATGAAATCACGCTGCAAATAGCAATTTTAGCGAGAATCATTAATCACTTCCTACAATAAATACTTCTTTGTAATTCAACAGTGGTTCTGAAAGGCATTCTCTTGGAAAAGTCTGTGAAGACGCAAAGGATTTTCCTGGAAAAAAAAAAAGTGGTCATGTGTAAAGACACAGCATCTTGGCTGTCTGCTAAAAAAATGTACACTCTCTTGCTGGAGATTGAACCGCGGACTGCAAAACACCCCATGGCAGATTATCGTCGTTTAAGGTAAATTTTCTTTCACGCCCTCCCCTCTTTCCCCTCTGCCTGTGCTGGGAGCGGGACATTGCTCCCGAGCTGGGAGCACTCTGCTCTCTGTCCCATAGCGCCCTTCTTTACAATAACTTCGAAAATTACATCGCCCAGTTTAAATTCTCGCATTGTGCTCCCTTTGCTAAGGCAACCGGGAGTTCACCGAGAGGACAAATTTTCTATCCCATTAATTGTTTTTTTTAGAGGAGTAGACTGACCCTTCAAACCCTTGACCTTTAAAGACAGTATTCTTTTTAATCCGGCACTTGGACCTAAATGTCTCTTTGCCCCCCTCCTTCTCTCCTACTCTCCTGGTGTCTCTCACACACGGATTTATCTGCTCTGGCCACAAAGGCGAGCGCGGCCCAAAACGCTGGAAGTGGAAGTTTGTCAATATTTCAAACAAAGACCAAATCACCTCGGAGTCAATTTGCTGGCCGCAGGGAACGCCACGCCGTTAACCCCAGTACCCACCGCCCCTCCATCCACCAAGAAAAATGCTTCCTTCCAAGAACCCCCTTCTCGTTTCTCCTGCAAGCTCTTGCAAAACCTGGTGTTTTATTACACGAGGAGTCAGCTGTGACAAGCGCCTTGTGGTATTTGATAACTAGAGCCGTCCTGCTTCGAAGGATTACCCAATGCTGGGACTGTTCTCCTTTTTTAATTTATTTTTTTTTATTCCTGCAGGGTGCTTGCCATCTCTTGGCTTTCTTGCACAGTGTTTGTAAAGGTCGAAGGGGTGGTGGGAGCCCTCACACAGAGATCTTGACAAGCTTGCCATGAAACTCCGGCCCCTCCGCTCCCTCCTTGCCCAGCGCTGGGGCCCGATCCGTGCCGCCCCACGTCCGCCCGCTGTTCCCGCACCTCCGGGCAGTCGGCCCCCCGGCGCAGCTCCAGGGAGGCGGAAGTTCTTGCCTCGTCCGGAGCCCCACCGCCTGACCAGCCCGCGACGTACGGGGCGGGAACTCCCGGGGCGACGTGGGATCCCCCCGCAGGGGATCGCCTGGGAATCGTCCCCTCGGGCGTGGTGCTGCCCAGGCCTCCAAGCCCTGCCCACGCGGGTCCCTTTGGGGTCGGGGCTCCCCGCGTGGGCAGTGGACGTTCCGCGGTCGCCTCCCTCGGCAGCCCTCCTGGCTCCGCCCGGGCCCGGGGACAGGCGGTCCTGACCTGCGGAGGGCAGCCCGGGGAATGCCGTCCCTGATCCTCCCCTGTCCCCCTGCCAGCAGCGCTCCGAGTCTCTTCCCGTCCCCACCCCCAACCCCCGCCCCCATCTGCAGGCAGTAAGGGTCTGGGTTCAACTGGGTCATTTAGGAGTGGTGCTATTGTAAAGTTGCCCCATCTCGCTGGGTAGAACGGAACGAGCCCACGTTATTAATGCTCGAGCGCTCTCTCTAGAAACTGACGAGCTGTCAAGAGCAGCAAAGATTAGGGAACCCAAGTACGAGGATCCCTGCGCTCGCAGATAAAGGTGTTGCGTCTGTTCTGGGAGAGATACTGAAATTTTAATCTTTAGAGTCACGTGACTCATTAAATAATTAATGCAGATAGTCAGGAATGGATCTGTGGCCGTCAGTCCTCACTAGGAGTGATTCTCTCAGAAGTGAAACTCAACTCCTTATTCCTGGAGTTTGGTTTTCTTTCTTTGTTTCTTCTTTTTTTTTGTTGGGTTTTTTTTTTCTGTTTTGTTTTTTCCTTTATAAAAAAATAAAACACCTGATTTATCTTGAAAGATTCTAAACTTCTTAAGCAAGCAGTAGGGTCTGTCTTGGTAAGTAGGTAGTGTGCATTTCTGGCTTGATTACTTTAATTGTTTGTGCTTGCTTTGTCTGCTGAGCATTTGCTTAACAAGTTTAATATTTAGAAATGTTAAATCTTTGTTTTAGATGCCTTGTGGTCACATTACGGCTTTTGGTGATTAAGTGTTACCGAGGCAAACACATTTGATAATGTCCTAATTCACACTGTGGAAGGCTGGGTGCCACAGTGCAGGAGGACCTGCTTTGTTCAATTTTTTTCTGGCGTTAATAAATCACCGGCTCCTAATGCAGGGCCAAAAAAGCAATGGAAAGGCAGTGAGCGTTGCAAAGGAAAAGTCATGGGCGAATTTCTCTATGACTCATTAGTCTGCACGATTTATGTACGAACTTAAAGTGCCGCGATGAATATTAGAGTTTGGATAACAACAAATAAGAAAAAAAAAGTCATAGCGTTTGTTAAGTGCTTTATTGCTACTTAGCAACTATTTCAAGAAGCTCCATAGTTTAAAGGACAGTGGCAGTGTAAAATTTAGTGGCGTGACTTAATATCTCCGAAATAAATAACGTAGAGTTGCTGGCACAATTTTCAGATACACGCTCCATATGTAACACGAGTGGGGCAACCCAGTCACGACACGCTTGATCGATGATTATTGCCGTTTGTAACATGACTATTGATTAGGGATCAAAACGGCTTAGGTATGAGTTTGAGCCTAAAATGCCAGGGCGTTCCTCTTGTGCTGGAGCCGAATGGGGCGGAAGGTAGAGCCAAGAACAACCCCAGGCGGCAGCGCACGGGCTCTGTGATTGCAGATTGAACTTTTAATTTTCTTTTGGGTTTGCCAGTAGATTCTAGCAGTCAGCGCTCTCAAATTTACGAGACGGCAATAAACATCTTAGTAGGCTATTACTCCACGATTTTATGTAGACTGGAGTTCAACACCAAATTTAAAATTATTAGCGTAATGATAGAACTACTAAATTACCAAACCAAAGTCTCTGCTCGAAAAGTTCTTCCAAGACAGACTTAATATTTCCATGGCTCAGATGACATTCTTCCACAAGAACTGCATTATTTAATTATTAACATTTACATTTACTGACAATTTTAAGATGCGTTAGGTTGGTTTTATTAGCGAGAAGGAATACGGGGGTGTACGTTATTATATCTGCCAAATTCATATATAAAGGTGATTCAGTAAGAGGCATGTGCATAATCTGGCTGTTGTCTTTTTAGATTGTATAATATTGTTTATTTTAGGGGAAGAGAAGCTGTCCAGTTTTTTTCCCTTCAATGGCTTTCAGTGTGTGTGTGTGTGTGTGTGGGGGGGGGGGTTCTTAAAAAAAATAGCGCTTTGGGCCCGATCCCTCCTCAGTGAGGTCAATTGTTAGTCTCTTATGGCGCTGCTGATGGCAGGATCGGGCCCCTGCTAACCGTTTGAATAAAAGCCCAACCACAATACGCCCCGCATTTAAACTGGAACACTTTCCGCGTTTTATTCAGCAGAGATGAACACCACGACTTGAGTTTAATGTCTGTTCTTGATTAAATGATCCTAAACAAAGGTTTCCCAGAGGAAAATAAAGCAGACATTCATGTAACAAGAGTTTGGAATGACAATATTTCCAAACACTTGGAGACAGAAGGCATAGCTGTCTACGGGAAAGGAAAAAAAAAAAAAAAACCCAACCAACCCCAAAACCAACCACACACTTTTATTTCTCAGCTCCCCGTTCTTCCCGGGTGGGAACCCACGCTCCGCGCCAGCAACCCGCACCCGCTCCATCCCCGCCCGCCCCGCTCTGGGGCTCTCCCAGTGTACCCGGCAAACCATGTATTGTCTATGAAGGAGCAAAATACCTCCCCCCGCACTCCCCGGTAAGGCACTGTTTGTTACTTGTTTACAGGGAGCCCCGAAAAAAAGCCTCTGGGCTGGGGCTTTGAAAGCTGGGAGCGCTGCAGCCCAACTCTGCGCAGCTGGAAGAGGTAAGAACCGGGAATCAGCTTTTGCGCCAGTCGAAACAGTAAGAAAGCCATTTGCCTAGTACCTGCATGCAGAACGAGCCTCTGGAATAAGCTTTTTATTGTGTGATAAATATTTAACTTAGCTGGATTTTTTTTTGTTTCTGGTTTGTCTGTATTCGTCTTCCGTGGGTAGTGAATGCGCGTGTCTGGGCAGACAAAGAAGTGAACGGGTCCTGAGTGATCGCCATCCTTATAAAGGCATTGAGGACAGGAAGGATGCAAAGTCATCTGAAGAGGGAAAGAGGTTGAGAATTTCTTTGTCCATTCTTAACTTCTTCCGAAATCAAAGGCGTGAGGCGAGGGAGAACGGGTTTGGAGTCATTTCGGTGTTGAATGGCTTATCGCATCTTGTCTGTTTGCCTCCTCGAGGAGTTCTGCAGCCAGTCCTGTAAACATGGAGTGCATGTGGGGGTGTTAGAAAACCTGATTTTTGTTTGCGTGCATGCACCAGAGTTGCTTGTGAGTACATCTCGGCTATTTGTCTGTCGTGGCCTGCATTGCAACGAGTGGAGGTCAGGTTTTTTTGTTGGTTCAGAGTTGCTGGAGTCCTTGATGTGCTTGGTTCTTTGGCAACAGAAATGTAATGCTTTTCATAGTGACCATTTTCTTATGCCGACCGCCGAGAGGGGGGATTACAGAGAATTAGTTCAAATTCCTGTAAGATTTACCTGCTTATTTTTGGACGCTGATGTACAATTAGTATATTTTACTACCTTTTAAAAGTAGCCATAAATTACAGGACTACAGGGGCTCTTTGTGTTGGCTTAATGGGCTGCTTAAATCTACTACAAAAAAATCTCTGCAAATGTCTATTCAAGCTTGTCTTAGCAAATTACAAGCGAAAATATGGTACGAGTGAACCTTCCTCCGGTGGCATGAACTCCGAGCATTGCGTGCAGAGATATTTGGGATTCCTATGCGGACCTAACAGTGGCAGCCTCAGCTGACTCTGAGCAGAACTTCTCCCACCAGGGCACAGTCGATAGATCTACTCTTTTTATCTGCTTGGAAATGATCAAAGGCCAACTTTATCTCTATCAGCCGCACAGATGTAGGTAAACAGGTCTGCGTCCCAGCAGATTTCGAATCTTTCGAGGAAGGGAGGAAATACTTATATCATACGGCGATTCCCATTTCATCTCCACATGGGAGTGATAGGCATACCTCTTAACAACTGGCATAAAAGTAAACTTGAAATACATTAAAAACTATAAATATAATTATTGATTGTGTTGATGGCCACTTTAAATAACATTATTTCGAAAAGCGGCTATTAATGGCAAAGCTGGCACAAAGGGGCTCTCTTAATGAAAGCACGTTATGAACTCAGATCTGTTTGTTGTTACTGAGCCTGGAATTCCAGCTCACCTCGAAGCCATCTGTATAAAGCACAGAAAAGTCAGTAGCAGACCTACTGATAAATTCCACATTTTTCTGCTAGAAACCGTGTTCCAGGTCTACAAATCATTGAGGTAATAAAACACAATATTGAGTGTCCAGGAACAGGAACAAAGCAATATATGGGGTAGTGGGAGAAATCTAGTGTCTGTCGACTTGCAAGATCGTATGAATTTGTATTTGAAAACTCATAATCACAGTACTAGAGCTAAGAAAGTGGGGTTTTTTTCCCAAAATCAGTGGAAGGGAATAATATACAGCTGAGATCCGGGACAGCGTAAAGTTAGGCAGACTCGCCTTCCGCCCTCGTTAAGCACACCCTGTGGAAGGTATTCACACATCAAGAAGTTACTTTTCTTAAGAATTAGTTTCCTCACTACATACACGGAGTTAATTGTTAAACAGTAGTTTTAGCATTAACTTGACCATTAATACTAATAAAGATGTTCAGAGAAACACGATTCTGAAGCCAATAGCCACGGCTAGCGTTAAGGCATTTAAGATGACTTATGATTGTGATTTATTGCATTTGTAGTTTCTATTTGCTCAGGACTGTAACTTCTAAAGCCATCTTTCTACTTTTGACGCAAAGCAGTCGATAACTTTTTACAACAGCCCCAAGAAAGACTTGCTCTCCTTTCTTCAGCATTTGCCCCATTCCCCATTAATTTCAGTTGCATTGTTGCAGAACTTCTTTCTGTGTTTGTTCTACGGAATCTGAATGCACCATATTTGAAAGAGCTGTGAACCAGTCTCGGGTAAATACCAGCCTCGGTTCATGTTGAGTATGAGGGCTGTGGAGTTACCAGTAGTGCTGATAGTTACAGACTTGGACACGTTGTCTGTGGCTAATGCTCTCTCTTTTCAAAAGGTGTAGGGTTCTAATTCCAGTTCTTAGTGAGGGATGATATATGTATACCCTATTACTTAGTCACTTCCATTTGAAGAACTGCAAATTCTTCCTCTGTTGCAATGTCACGCTGACTTTCCTGCGTTGTCCACCACTATACACTGTTACAGATGAGTTTAAATTCCAATGGCCCACTTTTCCTATTCAACTGAGAATATATAAGCCTTGCCCATAACACTGAAAGTAGCCTCTAAAAAGAAATTTCCTTCCATTCTTTTCAATGTAGTGCAGGTGAAACAGTAAGAGGAAGATATGCAATTAGCTGAAGTTTACTTCGAGTTCGTGGTGAGGCGAAAAGATTTAGGCAAGCAGATATATGCAATGATGCAAAATGCTGGAGTCACAGAAATGGACCAGGAACACGTGAAAAGCGTGAACTAGCTGATTTTCTTTTATTTCTTTCAGAAAAGTTATGTGACTTGAGGGTTTCTTTTGTTTGTTTAGCTTATTGTGTCAACAGCACAAGTTAAACAGTCTTACAGGGGAGATGTGGTGTGTTCACACAGGCGAAGCTCGGGGGCCGCATACAACTCCGCTCCTTTTTTTTTTTTCCTCTCTGGGCAGAGAGTTCTCCCTCTCCGGTTTTGGCTTTTTTTTTCTTTCTTTCTTTTTTTTTTTTTGGTCATTGTTAGAAACCTATAATTTTGTGCATCACTCAAAGGAAATGCGTAAGCACAGGTTTAACAGCGAGGTCCCTAAAGGTTTTGCAAAATTCAGAGCCACGCCAGTGAAGGAAGGTGTATTCTTCATAGTGTGTTACAAGGACAAAAATCAACTAGCCTCTTAGAAGAGACTCTTTTTTGCCTTTGTCAGGTAATTACAGGTCTTTTTAGTTTCTACAGGAGCCCTGGTGTAGCGTGTGGGAGTTGAGCAAGCCCTGTACAATGGCAGGGTAGAGGCGGCTGGGGGGGGGGGGAAGGATGGTAATGGTCCTATTTACAAGTGGGTTAGCAATAATAGTATTATGATTTGGGCTTTCTTGGAGGGTTGCAGAGAACATGCGACATGGAGGAGAGGGGCGGGCCTGGGGAGCAAATGCTGGTTAATTAGGCTAAGTATTGAAGTCCATCTTATTACAAGAAATATTTCTTTATTGTAAGAACTATTCCTCTTACCTTAAAACTGGCTTTGTGTAAATAAATGTCGGTGTGGGAGCAAAAGAATTAAACCTGTGTTCCTCCCCCACCACCCCTCGACTCCACTCATCTGCACTCTTGGCTGGTTTTTTTTTTCCTCCCTTAAAACTCCTCTTTAACATACTGGGTTAAGGCTTTAAAAAGCACAGGCTCGCGCTAAGAAACCCTGTTCCTTCAATGATTCCCTATTTCAAATAAAAGGATTTAAGTTGACGTATGACCACGTGAGCACATAATACAGCGCATTATTGTGGCATTTGGAGTGGAGACCCGGTCTGGCTCCGTCTGCGATTACGCTTTTCCAGTTTCTGTTCAGAGCAGGCACTGCTTTCTATTATTTTTTTTTTCCTCCTGCCCCCACCATCGTCCCCGCAAGTGCTGGCCATTTCGCTGACAGCTTTCGTTCCTTATGGAAAGGTTATTGTCGAACCGAGAGGACGAAATGCTTCGTTAGAAAGGATGGATTTTATTTTAAGGTATTTCCGTTGATTGTTCATTTATGTGGTGAGTTATTGCTATTCGAGGCAAAGGTCAGTAGCAGAGGCTGGAGTGAGTGCGTGTGTGTGTGCGGGTGTGTGTGCACCCGGAGCCAGGCTGCTTCCCCCTTTGTTTCAATTTGCTGCGGTAAATATTCAACTCTTCCCTCTCAGCGAACAGAGCAGGGAGAGTTTGCTTCTTTATTTATTTTTCTCCATAGAGATCCCACACTGCTGTTGATGGCCAGCTGCCTCTGCTCTAGCCCCTCGATTGCCATCTATATCATTATTGATGATCAGCTAGAGATGGGAAGTCTCTTTTATTGTCGTGTTTGCATTTTGCCTCGTAGTTTTATTATTTTATTTTATTTGTGTGTTTATTTATTTGTGGATTTGGGGAAGTCTGAGAAAACGATGCGGGGGGGTGGGGCGGGAGTTTCTCCTTTGTCGGGGTAGCATTCTGGTGTGCAGCGGCAGTTGTTTTATGAGTGTTTGTTCGGCCGCTGCCGCTCCGTAAATCGATGAGGGTGCGATCGTGCTGCCATTTTATTTATGATGCTTTAGTAGTACTTTGTTTTCCGTGAGCGGAGGGCTGCACGGTAGCTCAGCTTTGAGGCAAATCTTTCCTTTCCCAAATGAGCCAAAGGACTCCTCTTTATTTCTCCGCGTTGAGAAAGAGATGAACCAAGCCGGCCATGGCTTCCAACAATAAGTCAGCGATGGAAAGGTGTTTTAATGTTTTACATCTCTTTCTGAATGGGGATCTTGGAAGGGAGAAGTGGAAACTGTCTTCTAGTATGTCTAATGTATGCTAGTCCTAAATTCATGTCCATAGTGTTGTTTACATAAGTATAGATACATCCATACCTATAAATATGTTAAGTGTTTGCATATGCTTACAAATACATGTGCATGGCTATATATAAAGAATGCGCTTTGAATTACAAGAGTAATCATTAATTTGATACCCAAGTAGGGCAAAATCCTTTATAAAGCGACCCTTTCCCTGTGTGCCCCAGTCTTTCGGAAAGGTCGGAGTGCTGGGACTAGCTTTCCTCCAGTTCTTTCTGTGCCTCTCGCTTATTCCTGCTGAACCATTTTTATGCTCAGTTACTGGGTACTTGTAATTACTCATCTTCTCAGGTGTCAGAAAAGAGGGAGAGAGGAAGAAAAGCGAGCGATGATAAAAACTCCCTGAAAACAAAACACAGCGAAAGGTTATTAACCCTCGGAGCTATTCGCAGCCGTTCTGCAGAGACCTGCAGGGCGGAGATGTTTAGGCTGATTCCTCGCTTTCCTGCTCTTTAAATCTCTCTTAGAGCAGAACTGACCCAAAGAAATGCTATTTCCCCTTCTCGCCATACTGAAGGACGTTGTCCTTTCTCACACCCGGTGTCTCATTCTCTCTAGTGAGGAGAAGAAAGCTGTTTTGCCCCCAGCTGTATCTAAAAGCCAAGGTTAACTTCGCCGTATTATGAAAAGGGCCAAAACGCGCACCAAAAAATAAAGGCCAAACTTTAATTGCAGCTCAATTACTTGGCAGCGTTTCCTCTGATTTATGATCCGGTTCGGATGCATATTGACCCAGTTAAAATACTCATAAATAATAAAGTCAGGCTCTAGAGCAAAAGAAAGCAAGAAGAGTTTTGAAGGACAAGGAGATTTCAGAGAGATGTGTAAATAGCCTCAGTCTGCTGAGCAAACAGCAAAAATTTCGTTGCCTTTCTGTAGTGTTAGAGAATATAAACAATGATTCGAGTTAATCACGACTTGCTTCTATAGTCCTGTCATTCTCTAAGGCAGAAAATATCCCCTCCTAACCCTCTAACGACTTGGACAGGCACCACTTCAACTGGTCCCCTTCTTTAGCAAGTCTCCACCTTGCTCTTCCAATTCAAAGAGATCCCCCTAAATCAGCCTTGAAGTACAGTGCTGTCTGTTCCCCTTTAGGAGCATCCAAGGACAAAGCTCTTTACCGTCATTATTTTATTCGGAAAGTAAGAGTAATTCCA
This sequence comes from Upupa epops, assembly GCA_013397515.1. Taxonomy (NCBI): domain Eukaryota; kingdom Metazoa; phylum Chordata; class Aves; order Bucerotiformes; family Upupidae; genus Upupa; species Upupa epops. Next base: position 321,324 of record VZRI01009557.1, read on the forward strand.
AGAAAATAAGGGGGGTGGGGTGGATGAGGGGAGTCCCGCAGAGTGGGACGGTTAGGAAAGAAAAGTCAGCTCAGGGTATCGGCCCCAAACTCCTTCTGTCCCTTCCTGAGCTGAACCCTGTCTGTCTCCTCGGAATGGAGCAGAAGGAAATTATTCGACCTCTGTGAGGCAAAGACAGATAAAAGCAGCGGGGATCAGGACGTTGGGACACTTATCACAGAAGACTTCCAAAACCAAAAAAAAAACCAAAAAAAAGGGAAGAAATAAATCGTCTCCTCTTGTTTAAAATGACCTCTTTGGGGAAAGAGGGGGCGTGGGGAAACGGGACAAATAGGAGAAATCTCGCGAAATACTGTTTGCAGGCGGTTCGGACGAATGGAGGAAACATTTCAGTATTCCTATGAACGGCTTTGGTTCTCACGATCCAAGTGCCTTGCAGATCCCTTCAGTTTTAAAAGCCCTCCTCCCCTCCTCCCAGTCCCCGGTCTTAAATACAGATATGTAGTCAGAATATCCCGTTGGAGATCGCTCCAAAGTTTAAAGACGCTCCAGGAAAAGATGGCCCAGGCTTTCGGCAGGGTTCCACAAACCGGCAGCTCCCCGGCGTCCGCAGGTTTCTGCAGTCCCCAGCATTCTGTCCCTTGCCAAATCCTCCTCTCCAGTCCGAGGGGCTCCGTCGGAGCACAGCGCTGCCTCTCGCTATTTGGAGGGTGAATGTCAGATCAGCAGTTTCAGAAGAAAGTGTGGGGTTGATTATTGACTAAAAAGACTTTTTTTTTCTTTCGATGCAACATTCAAGGGATTGTTTGAAGCAAAACGCATACGCGGGATTTTTGCCTCTCCTCTCCTCCTACGCTGCCCGCTTCCCCTTTCATGTGGTGCCTTCTCACTTATGCCATAAGGAGCAAGTGTTTTCTGTTTTAGTGCTCTGTTTACAGCTTTGGTGCATGAAGTCATAAATCTTGCATAGCCATAAATGACAAAAACCATTGGTATGCGTAAGAGGCCACCCCAGCCTTATAGTGCTTTTTATTTCTCGCTTCCCCCTCGCTTTGTTTGTGCTTTGAGATGACGCCGGGCTCCCTCGTGTTTTAAACGCACTAGTTATATTTTGAATGCATTAATTAACGAAGTAACGTAAAATTTACACCTAGGAATTATTCGAACCCGCCGCTTAATGCATGGAGCCCACAGCTTATCTACGGTCTGTCCACAGGGGCAGGGGCCACAACTTTATTTAAGTTCTAGTTTGCGCGGTCGCTGCCGTGTTTCTGTTTCAGGGAAAAGCGGGGTACACTACCACTCTCATAATTCCGGACTGATGAAGAAAGAGGCGAGAGCTTTGCTCAGCACTGAGGAGAACGGGATGAGAACTGAAGACATGCGGTGCTGAGCCCGCGTCCACTCGGGGCTGACGCCCACAGTGCCCACAGCGGGCTGCGGGCACCCTGACCCTGCTGTGCAGCACATATGTGTATGTGAGAGTACTCCTGTGCCCATCCCGGGCTGGGGATGTTTAAGAAGTGTGTGTGTGTCTGGGGGGGAGGGCATGTGTGTCTCTGTGTACATCTGTGTGTGTGCGCTCACGCATGCATGAGTTAATAATTAGTAACTCTAATGATTTCCAGCGTGCTCTGAAAGCATTGCCCAGAGCGGAGATCTTGGTGGGCTTCGGTTGGCTTTCCGGACCCAGTCTCGGCTCTCCGGGCTTTGCTTCCCTCCCCAGAACTCATCGGGGGGCTTTGCGGGGCTCCCGGCGGCGGGAGAGGCAGAGAGGCTATTCCGCAGCCACCCCCCAAATCCAGCGGTAAGAGGGACAAACCCGAGCCCCCCCCCTTCACCAGCAGCACCCCCGTAGGCTGGTGAGAGAGACCCTTTGTGAGCGCCGTTTGTCTTCATTAGCATAATTTTCCTGGACTTTGGTGACGCCCGGGTGCGGGGGGGGGTGTGGAGGGAGGGGGGGAAGGCAGCACTCCTTCACTGCCGCGCTCCTCCGTCCCTCCCCAGCCCCCACCCTGCCCCAGGCTTCCCCAGGCGGC
>VZRI01009557.1:323866-334734 GCA_013397515.1 Upupa epops
CAGGAAATCTTTCAGGGGGGCTGCCTGGTTTTTCGTCCTACAGTCAATTTCGGGCTCGACTGGGAGTTACAGGGCAAAAGCTCTGGTGTGCTTGGGAAGCGGGGAGGCGGAGAGAACAGAGTAGGGGAGACCTGAAGTGGGAAATGGGGGAAACGGGTGGGATTGCTTCCCCCCAAGCAGATCTCATCTGCTATCTCGGAGGTGTCTGAATTGAAGTGGGGAATAAGTTGGGAAAGGGCAGAGAGGTGTATTGCACAAATGGAGATGAAGCCGATTGAATGGGCACTGGAAAAAAATAGTGGCTCATCTCTGTTTGTTAGATCTGGCCTTTTGTCACCGAGGGGTAGCGGGGAGCTCTCCCTATCTCAAGCACCATCTGGGGTGGCAAAATCGTCGCGCTCCCCCTTCCTGTCTGAGCTCTGTTATTATCATGATTGTTGTCGCTCTTAATTCCACTTTGGCCAGGAATGGTCGGGAACTCCTAGTGTTACCTCCGCTTCTCCAGAACTTTGTGAAAAGTGATTAACTTGGGGAAGCCAAGGCAAGAGCCCTGTTTTATTTTTTCCCTTGCTGGCAGGAGGTCGAAGCTTCAATAATATTTTGCCTTCATTGTAAAGTTGCCTATTGTCCGCTGGCAGGCGGCTGTGGGAGCATCCTGCTCCGCATCCCGCCCCGCATCCCTGCTCAACGCTGCCTGTCCTGCCTGAGCCAGCAAACTTCTAAGCGGCCAGGAGAAGGCGAAATATTTGATGTCGCGATCATGAAAGGCGGATGCCTTTGTAACATCTCCGCTGGCTCATTATTTCCACTTTCTTCTCTGGTAGTGGTGTCTATATTCTCTCTTTCAAAAGGATTGAGAAAAATCACACCAGGCCTTGATAGCATCAGGAAGGAGAGGCGAGGAGCTGGAAATTGTGTGTGCGCCTCAGATCTCCATCGGCTTATTAGCTTAATAACATCCAAAGAGCTTGATTAGTGCAATAACAGGGTAGCCGCCCTGGTGTAGGTGTGTTACCTTCATTTTGTTACGATCTAACAAAGGGAACACTGTTTTCTAAGAACTTGTACAACTTGAAAGGCGTAGAATGAGATCGTTTGGTGCATATGTTGTGTAAGGCTTTTCGCCCCTAAGCATTTGTTCTCGTTAGGTGTTTGCGGGGGGAAATATCCAGCTGCTTAAGGACAGGGAAAGTGGCAAAAGAAACGAGACCTCTTCTGATCCGACACGACGTGGTTGTTTGTCAGCGAGGGGGTAGGGGGACAGCGAGTAACACACTTTAAGTTCTGAGAACAATGTGAGGGCGTGTGGAAAGAACTCCTAGGTTGAAGATTACGCAGAGGTCTTCTCTCTCATTAATGCCTGCGATTCTTGAACTGGTTACTTTCAGGCAGGTGATCAGTAGACTTTTATCTGGAGTAAAAAAAAAAATCCAAGAAAGAAGGACGGGGGCTAAAAAAAAAAAAGAAGGGTGGGGAAAGGGATTCGCCCGGGCAGGAGAAGTATTTTGTGAGTTTGTGTCCACCCTCTCCCCAGCCAAGTGACCCTCATACATCAAATTACATAGCAGTTTCCAAGACAGAACCTATTATCGCTAAGTTGGAAGGAAAGTTCAAGCCGTGGTCATGGAGATGAACGCTGGTTTTTCAGGTTCCTGGTGTGTTTTTTCCCCTCCAATCCATCATGTTTTAACAGGTAGGATCTGACTGATTCCACGAAAAGTTAGTGTATTGAAAATAACTGCTGAAAATAGAACAAAACCAAAACAACAAAAAATCCACTCTGAAGGAGCTTCGTGTGGCGCCAGGTGCAGTTGGGGCTCCAGACTTGGTCGTGGATGAGAGGCAGAAGGTGCCCGGGGCCGGAGCCTTTGCGGGTGGCAGCCAGGGCAGAAGCTGCTATTGCCGGGGTGGGTGACTTGAGCTGCTCCGGGTGATGGTGCGATCACAGAGGAGCTGGCTTGGGTTTTATTTTCTGATCAAGAGTTTCACAGATAAGCCACAATCTGTCACTTGGGATCAGGGTTTTAAATGTCCCTGCTTTAGGAAACCTTTCCAACCTGCTCCTGCCCCAAACCATGCTTTGTAGAGGAACAATCTTGTGTATTTCTTTGAATTTGTACAGACAGAAGTAACCTGGAGAGAAAAGCTAAACATAAAATACCGCAGGTTGCAGGAGAGGGTTTGATCTTAGGGCTGAAACGGCCCAACCCCTCTGCATTACCGATTCCTCGATCACCCTTATCTCAGAGGCTGGTATTAAAACAACCTTTTGATGATAAATGATCAACCCCCTTTGCCGTGTGGTGTCCTGCTCTATTTCTTACGAAGAAAGAAAAAAAACCCTAGAAAGCCCCTATCCCAGTGTAGCAAAGTGCATATTTGTAGCTGCCAGTAAATCCAGGCAGCTTTTATATCGAAACGCTCTGTGCCTGAGGCCAAGTCATGCTGCTAAATATTGCTGACCACTTTTTCTTTTATGGCTTTCATGTCACTTAGCTATTGAAAGTAAGATGGATTTGTACCATTTCTTCACCCTGCTCTGCTCTCCCCACACCCCAGGTCTGCCCGGAGAGGCCATTGGAGGAAGAGTGCCACGTGACAGAGGGGTGCCAATGTTATTCTCCAAGGGTGTCAAGACCCTGTCAGTTTGCGAAATAAATATTGGGAAACAACGAAATGCAAAAAACGACCTACTACGACAGCTCTGCAATCTATGGTGCCTACCCCTACCAAGGAGCAAATGGTTTCACTTATAATGCGAGTCAGCAGCAATATCCTCCATCTTCATCACTTGTGGAAACTGAGTACCACCGCCCTGCGTGCTCCCTCCAGTCTCCCGGCAGCTCTGTGTCCCACCACAAGGCCAATGACATCAGTGAGACTTGCATGAGGACCCTCCCCAGCCAGCCTCTCCAGCCCCCTGGCCTCACTGACCCACAGGCCCCACAGCAGCCTCCTCCAGCTCAGCAGGCACAACCTCCACCTCCATCCTCTGCTTCACCATCTCAGAATGCCAGCAGCAACCCCGCCCCATCCAATCCCACCAAAAGCCCAGCTCTTAACTCACCCACCATGTCTAAACAGATATTCCCGTGGATGAAAGAATCTCGGCAAAATACAAAGCAGAAAAACAGCAGTTCCAGTTCAGGTATGAAAAACACTCCCTCCTTTTCCTGGGTACCCTGGGAACATCTGTCCAGTGGTGAAGAGTGCAGCTCTGCTCACTTTCTCTTTGGGGAGGGGGGGAAGGGGCTTCTTTCTTCTCCAAACTGACCACCTCAAGCTTTTGGAAAGGGGTTGCCACCACCTGTAGAGGGGAGATCAGTGCCAAAGCACCCCTTGCAAAACTTTCCCAGCCTTGAAGGATGATTATGTCTCTTAGTGGCTACACCACTTGTGCCCTACTGCATCTATTGCATTTTCTAGGTAATCCCCTCTCCAGTAAATCATATCAGTGCAGAGCAACCCAGGCCTTAAGCCAGAGGCCTGTCCCAAGTACTTTGTTGGCACAGTGCTACTAGATTAATAAGACAGTGACCTATCTCTGCTGAAGTGTAACAGGAATAAAATAGCTCATAATCATGTGCAGGCAGGATCAATGCCATGCATAGAGTCAGACCCTCTTCCTACTTTAACAAACTGATTGGCAAAGTTAGTAGCCTGGTAAACAAAATTCTGGCGTGTTATAAACTTCAGCCCATAAAATATTATTTGAAGGGTGGAAGTGTATATTAATGTTTTTATTACTCAAGGAAACCCAAATCAATAACAGCAGCACTAGATCAAATGCCCAGGAGTTGGATTTATATTAAACTCTTACTCATTTTCTCTTAAATCTGCCTTGGAAATAGACTTCAAAAACTTAGCAAATGTGTTTGTCAGTTTACTTTTAAAGTTCTGGTAATATTGCTGTTTACAACCTTCCATAAAACGTCTTTATTTTATTAAAAACCAGTAACATCTAAATATATCTGTGTGCCTGCATGCAGGTCTACCTATCACAGGTTCTTATGTATATATATTATACTTTTGCTATATGCTAGACATGATGGAAACACTATGCTATTAATTCTATGCTTATATAATCTTATACTGTAGATACCTAACTTTCAGGAATCTCTGGCTGATTTGTAAATACCAGGGTTTTCACAAAAAGAGAGCAGCAGGTCTTTATAGTGATTGAGAATGGGTAGTTCTTGCAGACCCTGATGTCAGTACATTAGCAGAACCATTGGTTCACCTTCTAAGTTTCTAAACCCCACTGTGTTTCTCTGAACCTTTCTTACTCCTTTATGCAAAGCTCAAGGTGTGTTGCATGCTGTCATTCTTTAAAGGAAGCAAGTGTAGTCATATGGTGACACTAATGAGGTGAAGTTGTCTATTGCGTTCTGTAGCTTGGCATGGCTGAGCTCTTGTCATGGGGGAGTACTCATTGCACACATAGGCATCCACCTCATATCTGAGAGCTGGATTCTCCAACATACTGGTGTTGTTGGCTGCTGCCTCTGGTTGCCATATTTGGGTTCACTATGCTGATTGTGTTCTTTGTGTGATTTACATAGGTGAGAGTTGTGCTGGTGATAAAAGCCCTCCAGGGCAAGCCTCCTCTAAGCGAGCCCGTACAGCTTACACAAGTGCCCAGCTGGTAGAACTGGAAAAGGAGTTCCACTTCAATAGGTACCTTTGCAGGCCACGAAGGGTAGAGATGGCTAATTTGCTCAATCTCACAGAAAGACAGATCAAAATCTGGTTTCAGAACCGCAGAATGAAATACAAAAAGGATCAAAAGGGCAAGGGCATGATGACCTCTTCAGGAGGACAGTCCCCAAGCAGAAGCCCTGTCCCTCCAGCTGCTGGAGGATATCTAAACTCTATGCATTCTTTAGTGAACAGTGTCCCTTATGAGCCCCAGTCACCTCCGCCATTTAACAAGCCTCATCAAAACACCTATGGCATCCCTGCATCATATACCGCTCCTCTTAATAATTGCCCACCTCCTCAAAAGAGATACACGGGGACAGCAGCTGTGACACCTGAATATGATACTCATCCTCTTCAAGGCAACGGTTATGGGAATCCACATATACAGGGAAGCCCCGTCTATGTGGGGGGCAACTACGTGGAGACCATGACCAGTTCTGGGCCTTCCATCTTTGGTCTAACTCATCTCCCTCATCCTCCCTCTGCCAACATGGACTACAGCGGGGCTGGGCCAATGGCCAACAATCACCACCATGGACCTTGTGATCCGCACCCAACATACACAGACCTTACCGCTCACCATCCTTCTCAGGGAAGAATTCAGGAAGCGCCCAAACTCACCCATCTGTAAGAGACAGGAGTCACTAAGTGGAACACCAAGACCCCAGCTTTTGGAAAGTACTCACCCCTTCCCTTCTCTCTCTCCTCCCCCGACCATGTGCCCTCCCCTTCTCATTTCTTTTGTTCGTTTTGGTTTGTTTCATTTCCTTTGGTAAAAGCGTTTTCTAGTTTATGTGACGTAGCAATATTTGTTGCTTGAATTGCTCTATAGTTTCACTAGTGGATATTTATCTTCTTGAACTGTAGCCTTGTGTCTCACTTTGGGAGTATGCAGAGGCTTTATACTTTACCTTCTACACTTTTATCAAAACAGGGTATATGAACAAATTTTCTATAAAAGGAATTCTTAAATGTGAATTTGTTCGTACATGATTGATCCCATGGGGAAGCAATTTTTTTTATTGCACTTCTTTTAAATAGGGAGAAAGACATCAAAAGCGCTTGGACAGGGACTCCCTGGACAATTATTAATACGTGTAAGTCTTTCAATGTGTGTATGCTGGTGAACATTCAGATTTATTTATATTTTTTTTTTGTTGCAAACATTGAATAATCTAAGTGTTTAAAGTTTTATTTATCCCCATTTGTTCATATTTATATATATATAAAAAAAATCTGTACCCTGAATATTCAGGAGGTATTTACCTGGCCATACGTTAGATGGCATATCGGCACGCATAGGAAATATCAATTGAAAGGAAACTATAACTCCTTTAACTAAAAATGGTGATAAAGGTGATGATGACGATGCAATAAAATCTGGGAAAAAAAATCATGGTTTGAATACTTTATGCTTGTAACATCCAGCTAGTGCGAAAGCGTGTGAAGCTCAGAAAGCTAGATTTGTTTTGAAAGTTATACATTCCTTGCTGCTCACGTTCTGAAAACAAACAAACAAACAAACAAAAAACCAAAATAAAGTTTTTATTCTGAATAATAAAGAGTTAAGAACATGTTTTTCGCAGCGCAAGGGAAGGGAGAGCCCTTCATGACGTGGGGAGCTGGGAAACTCGTCTGTAATCTCACACGAGGATCCTCTCACCCACCCGCGGGCCCTTGAAGTCTTTTGGGCTTTTTTTGTATGGGCAGACAGAGGGAATTGGAGAGGGCAGTTCGTTTCTTTTTCTTTTTTCTTTTTTTCTTTTTCTTTTTTCCTTTTTCTTTTTTTTTTCTTAGTATGGCTCCACGGCCCGAGGCGACCTCCGTCTTTTCCCCCGCCCGGTGCTCTCTGCCCACCGGGCGCGGGGGGTCTGGTGGACTGGGATCGCCCTCCATGCTGGGGTCCGGGCGTAGAGCAGCGCGGGGAGCGCCCCCCGCCTCCCGCACAGAACAGCCGGGGCTGGGGTGGGGAACTGGTGGGGGAGTGAGAGGCGTATGAGAGAAAAGCTCAGGGTAAAGACCCGCGTGGGCCGCCTCATCCCTCGGCTCTCCCGCTGGGAAGGCGGGAGCCGGGGGGCGGTGGCGGAGCCCCATCGGCACTCGGGAGCCCGGGGTGGGGTCGAGCAGGCCCCTGGCCAAATCCCAAACGCGTCCAGGGGATGGATGCCGAGCACTGCTGCCTTCGGACACAGCTTCTATCATCCGCCACCCCCGTCTCCGTTTGTTCTCTTTTCCTTAAATAAGTGTATTTTGTAGTTTTACATTTGTCATTATTATTATTATTGCTATTATTATTAATTCTTTGTAATGGTTTGTATTCTATTTTGGGGTTGTTTCTCTTGCTGAGCAGCCTTTCCTCCCCACCGCAGCCTGAAGCTGTGGGGGATGGGAGCCTTGTGCTCTCTCTTCCTGCGGGGCTGTGGGGGTGCGTGCGTGTTTGTGTATGTGGAGGGGTTGGGGGCCATGGTACGATACCAGAAAGACTGTCCCAGCTCGAAACAGGGGTCTCCGCTCCGGATTCACTGACGCTGGAAGGCAGAAACCAACAAGCATGTGCTTAAATCAGATTTTTCTTCCTTTCAGGAGAAATGTCCCTAATTTTTAGATTGAAACTTGAAAGATAAATCAAAATGGACCTTAATAGACTAGGTAAAATATACCCCTGCATGTTTATAAAGACATATTTCCTATGCTGTGTAGATAATAACGCACGCTGTTCACCATCTGTATCTTTTAGAGCACAGGAAAAAATGTCGCCATTTTGGTCTCATGCTGAAATATTATTTATCTTTGGGCTTTATCTTGTTCCCAGAACCGTCCTTGCCTGATGCTGAAACATTGTTATGCATCTATGAATCTATATAGAGCTTCCCTGCATAAACAGATAAAGCATGCCCAGTCAAAGAAAGGGATTGCAAATATATTTATACCATGGTGTTTATTGTATGTATAGATATGTAACCGTGAAAGGACATGTTATGTAGTCTGGTCTTTTTCATTGAAATCTGATTATTACCCAATGCATACCAACGGCTGATTATTATTTTGTAGACGAAGGAAGCATTTTTTGCAACATCGCACAACCCTGCTCCTTTCAAATAAGCTGCCGCATGAAATTCAAGCCAGCCCCCCACCCTTCGGATCAGTTAGGTTAGATTAAACAAAAGGTAACGGTGCAGTCTTACTGTGTGGCTCCTTTAGCACCACGAATTAGGTTCAGGAAAATACCAAAAGGGAAGGAATTTGCCATTTCACATCCTCTCCCAATCCAATTAAATTATAATAAAGGCGATTTTGCCTCTTCTTTCCAGAAACGGTACCCAAACCTTCCTTCAGAGCCTGTGGATTGCAAATCAGAAATTTTATTTTTTTTTGCATTTAAGATTCACCCGATTGGAAAATCCCTGTGGAGAGACAGAAGTAATTGATTTTGTCCAAGAATTTCGCGTCCTGGCTCCAAAGGTTTTGTTCCAGGTGGTTTTTGTATTAGAGTGACCACAAGAAACAAATGTGCAGAATAGAGACACCCACACAGGTTTTACTCACAAAGCCTGGTTAAAGTCCAAACCTCTCTTTCTTTACTATTTGTCATCCTGCTGTTAATCCAAATTTTCCAGAGAGGGAGAAAAAAAAAATAAAGAAAAAGAAAAGCCCGACCCCAAGGTGGGCACTGAGAAGCAAAATAAAACCGGACTTTTCCCACTAGCAGCTCAGTCTTCTGCCAGCATATTTTAAAAGCAGCTTTTTTCCTTGTTTACTTGCGTTTCTTGCTCTGCCTCTTTTCTCGGCCACATTTGATGTTGGAAAGAGCAAGAAGCTTTAAATGTGTTCTTAAGGGCCAGTAGCTGTCAAACCTTTTGGCGGCCAAGATTGATCGCGCGCAGACACCACCAGGGCTTTGTTTGGACTAAAAGCAAGAAAATTAAACCCCTTGCATTTTCCAACAGCATCGATATTTGTAAGGCATCCCTTTCGAGGGATTAAATGACAAGTCTCGTTCTATATTTTATTTAAACAAGCAACCACCAAAAAGCCCATTTAAAGCTTCCCGGCCCCTCCCCTCCCCCTCTCTCCAATGCCTTCACAGATATGCTACATCTTGTGGGTGCATTAACTTAAAACCGATTTCTTAAAATGCACTTCGTGCAGTCTGGATGCAAACTGATCAGCTGAGTGCTTGGGGTCTTCTTGTGGGTTTTCCCCCCTCCTTTTTCTTTTTCTCCTTCTTCTTTCCTTTTTTTTTTCCCCCCCTTTCCTTAATAACGAAGACGTTCGCCGACTCCTTTTTGTCAACTCCGAAAAAAAATCCAGATTGCACCGCATCGCTCTGGCGATGGTCTCTGGCTCCTCGAGGACTCGGAGAGCAGCTTGGAAGCCCTGTACCCCCCGCTGCTCCCCGGAGCACCCCACCCCGCCGGGCGAACCCCGATCCGGGCTACCCAGGGAGGCTGTGACCGTAGGATTCATTGTGGCCATCATTGTCATCGCTCTCTCTGTCTCTCGCCTCAGTCTTGTTGGAAAATTGTGTCCAAAGCATCCAAATTCGGGAATTGCCTCGACCTAGCCGGGGCGACTGGAGACGGCGACGGCAAGAGCCCAGCGTCGGAGGCGAGTGCCGTCTCTCAAGTCATAACCTCGCAGCATTTTCTCTCTGCCTGACCCGTGAAAACAAACCCGCTACCAGCCCATATATTTCCTGATAATCGAAAATACTCACCAGACCCAGCCTACTACGGGTATTAAGCAAATTATGGCAGCAGACGGGAGTATCGTTTGAAAGATAAGGCACAGGATTTGGTTTTGTTGTTTTTTGTCTGTTTGGGGTTTTTTTTAAAGGCAACAGCTAGACGCGTTTGCAGCCTCGCGATTTGGCTCGCCCAGAAAGGTACTCCTAGGGTTATGTTTTATGGTCCAATCCCGGGAAGCCAACTGGAGAAGGAAGTCATGAAGCACAAGGGCTGCCGCCTATGTGAGTCTTCCCTTAGAAGCAAGGTTGCTGAGGAAGATCCTGTTAAACAATGGCTCGGCACCGGCGGCCAATTGTTCTCCGCACTGTACACCCGATAGCCACCAAGGCGAAAAAAAAAAAAGAAAAAGAAGAAGAAGAACAAAAGGGAAAAAAGTAAGAAAGAAAGAAACAAGAAAAAATAAAAGGAAAGAAAAAGTAGCTCATCGAGGCTGAGTTGGGAATGAAAAACTTGTTTTGGAGGAAGTGATATTCCTAGGAAAAAAATCAAGACCCTCATCTTCAGACTCCTGCCTTGGTGCAACTTCTTATGCGGGGGCCTGGCGGTGTCAAAACTTTGAAGATTAATGGATTACTTTGTTAATGACTCAAGGCGTCAGATTGAGGTGCTTAAATGATTTGTGAGGTGCAAAGCGTTTTCCTGACAGTCCCAAACAATGAGAGAAGAGTGTGCGGGTGGAGGCGAGGGAGGCAGCAGGCTGCAGGACAAGCAGCCACACACTCACACACACACTCTCGCACACACAAGCACTCACACACACACACTCGCAGCTTCTCACACAAACATATCCACGCACTCGCACCCTCCCCCCACAGCCGATCGTTTCAGATTAGGACGCCGAGGGGATAGATATTGGAGATATCATTTCCCTCTTTAAAAAAAGTGTAAATAAAGCCTTTCTGGCCCCCAATGAGGCGTTCCTTCCCGACTTTTTTGGATCAATCAAACAGACAGTGGCTTCTTTTGATTAAAGCCCAAATTGTCATTGGGCAGAGGCAATCATGTGACAGCCAATTCGGTCCAATTTCAACCTTGTCTCCATGAATTCAATAGTTTAATAGTAGCACGGTCCCCATACGGCTGTAATCAGTGAATTAGAAAAAAAACACCCCACCAGCGATCTTCTATGCTATATTTTTTTCTCCTCTCTCTCCTTTTTCCTGGGCCTTCCCCCCCCCGAGCCCCCTGAATCCGAGGGAACTTTTTCTCCGCGGGGGCTGCCAGTTGAAGGCCATGAATTTCGCATTTGAGCGAGAGATCGGTTTTATCAATAGCCAGCCATCGCTTGCTGAGTGCCTGACATCTTTTCCCCCTGTCGGTGATACATTTCAAAGTTCATCAATCAAGAACTCGACGCTTTCACACTCGACACTGATTCCTCCTCCTTTCGAGCAGACCATCCCCAGCCTGAACCCCGGC
>VZRI01009557.1:340341-367379 GCA_013397515.1 Upupa epops
CTCACCCTGAAGGGCACGGCCGGTGGGCTCCGCGGGGCCGGGTGCAGAAGCCGGCTCTCTCCTGCCTTTCCCTCTCAGCTGGCGGGCGGGACCCCGGCGGCGAAGGTGGCGGNTCGGGGGGCCGCTGCCGCCCTGCCCCGCGGTGCTGCGCCGCGCCGTGCCGTGCCGTCGGAGTGCTCGGCGTTTAAATGCCCCCGACGCGGCGATCTATCTATCAGCGCCAGGAGCCGGGAAAGTCCCGCAGGCGCCGCAGCCATTGGCTGCCGCCCCCCACGTGCCTGCCCGCTGCCTGCACCTTCGTGTCATTTTCCTGCCGGCCCCATGGAGGAAGTGGGAAAGTTAGCGCGGCCCCGCCGGACGCTGAAGACCCGGTGGCGGCGTGACAGAGGGACGCGGCGAGGATGAGCTCCTTCCTCGAGTATCCCGTGCTCGGCGGCGAGGCGGGGGGCTGTGCTGCCCGCGCCTACCACCCCGACCACGGAATTACAACTTTCCAGCCTTGCGCCGTCAGCGCCGGCAGCTGCAGCGGGGAGGACCGCTTCCTCGCGGGCCGCGGGATGCCCATCAGCCCGCATCGCCACCATCACCACCACCCCCCGACCCAACCTGCTGCCTACCAGCACCACGGCGGCCTGGGGGTATCCTACGGGCACCCCAGCTGCGGTCCCACCTACGGCGCTCAGAGCTTCGGAGCGGCGTACGGCCCCTACCCCCTCGGGCAGGACGCGGAGCTGAGCGGTGGGTTCCCCCCCTGCGCGCCTGCCGTGTACTCGGGGAGCATCTCTTCCTCCGCGGCCGCCGCTCAGCACTCGCACCAGGGCTACGCGGGGGGTCCCGCACAGTACGTGCCTTCCCCCTACGGGCAGGAGCAGCAGAGTCTGCCCCTGGGCACTTACAACCATGCTCTGTCTCCCCTTCACTCCGGGCACCGGGAAAACGCCCGCTCCCCCTCCTCTGAGACCTCGCCCGCAGCGCAAACCTTCGACTGGATGAAAGTGAAGAGGAACCCACCCAAAACAGGTCAGTGGACGACGGGAGGGCCAGAGCAGGGGGTGCTTCTTTCTCTCTCTCTCTCTCTGCCGTGGGTTTGGGGAAGCGTTGCTGTACTCGGCGGGGAGCTGGCAGGTAGGGCGGCCCTCACCTCTGGAATCAGCTGCAGTCGTCTGACCGCTGCGCTGGAAGCCAGCGCCGCTTATTCTTGACTCCCCCTCTCTGCCTCTTCCGCGGTCATATTTCTTGTAATTCATAAACCACTTATCAAGTTTCCTCTGACACTAGAGGCTGACTCCGGTTTAGCACCTCGCACTCCATCACTCACCCTGCCGGGGCTTCCCTCTTATCCTAAGGAGCTCTTGCTCCGTATCGCTTAGCCGGTGTGGACATATTGATTACGTCGCCTATAAATCATTTGCGCTTACTTACCGTTGCATGTCCCCTCGCAGGCAAAGTTGGCGAGTACGGCTTCGTGGGGCAGCCCAACACCGTCAGAACTAACTTCACCACCAAGCAGCTTACCGAGCTGGAGAAGGAGTTTCATTTCAACAAGTACCTGACCAGGGCCAGGAGGGTAGAAATAGCGGCATCCCTCCAGCTCAACGAGACGCAGGTGAAGATCTGGTTTCAGAACCGGCGCATGAAGCAAAAGAAACGTGAGAAAGAAGGTCTGCTGCCCATCTCCCCTGCTACCCCCACAGGCTGCGAGGAGAAAGCGGAGGACTCCTCCGATAAGTCCTGCTCGTCGCCCTGCAGCGCCTCGCCTGCTTCCTCGGCCTCGGACACACTCGCTGCCTCCAACTGAGGAGACCCGGCGGTTCCGATGGCCTCCTGTCGTGACCCCCAAGCCGGCACAGCTCGAGTCCGTTCACGGCAGTTACGTCGGTCCCCTGGTCGGTCTCCCCCCTTAGAAGTCCAGGCTCGATTGGGCCTCATCCATCCCTGGGAGTGCCGGCTCTGCTGCCCACTCGCCTCCCAGCCGTAGGGTCCCGGCGTCTCGGTGCCAGGGGATTTTCTTTTCCCACTCCCTCCCCCCGCATTGCTCCCAGCTCTCTCTGCTGGAGAAGCTCCGTTGGCACAAGCGTAAGGGTCTCCCTCTTGCACTGCAAGGATGCTCCTCCAAGTTTCCCTGAGTGAAAGACAGGTTATCTAGGGTACATAACCTCATGAAGAGATGCACTACTGCAAGTGTTTACAAGACTTATAGGACTTTCATCCCCTTAATTTAATGTATTCTTTGTTCGTGTCTATGAGTTTGTTGCTTGTAAATACTTTGTCTGAGAGATTTATCTTTTTACAGATTTTTCTAGAAATGACGTTTCGATGATCAGGTTAAGCAGGGCGAGCACATTTGCCAAACTGGATCCACTTTTATATTGGTAAAGCAGATGACCGTGTCAAGCAAACGTCTTAAGCTCAAGCAGATACCTCAAAAAGTAGCGCTATTTCTTTAAATGTGACAAACAAGGCTTCAATTGCACTAGGTTTTGTAAACCTTACCCGGTGTGCTTGTCCCCTCTTCCCCTCCAAAGGTTGTGCTGGATTATACTCAGCTGAAGTATAACTGTCTATAAGAACTCACCTCTTCCTATTTTCATAGTTACCTTCCTTTAGACTCGATGTCTTTTCAGCCTACTCGTGAATGTGACAAATGGCCAAATGAATGTAAAATTTCTGTGGTTGGTGTCCGGATCATTGCATGACGCACTGTGCTTTGCTGTACTGCGGGTACACTGAGTTCTATCAGTTGTGTGTGAGCGAAATGTCCTCCTGATTTTCTGTACAATCATGAAATGCTCTGAGATTCTACCGGTGATGGAAGCCAGGGCAGGATTTACGGGTCCTTATAATGTCTGTAATAAATATATTCCACTTTCAGGTAGCCCTCGTCTGCCTAGCTCTCCGTGACGTCAGTGCTGAGTCACAGGCTGGGATCAGCAGTTTGGTTTCCCTTATTTTCTACTACTTTCCCCAAGAGGGAAAGGGAGGAAGTATCCCGACGTAACTTCTTATGTGTTGTTTTGCCGGGTAAGAGCTCCGGCTGCCCGGTCCGACTCATAACACAAAACTTCTTCCTTTCCTATTCTCAAATAATATTATTTTAAGAAAATATAAGGCCCTACTCTCCCTCCTCTGTAACTGGGAGGAATTTGTTATCCCGTTCTATTTCTGAAGCACAAACACGAGAACTTCCTGGGTCAAGTGCTAACCTTTTCACCTCGGGATGGATGCTGACACTTACATAAACAGAGCACCCTTCAAAAGCAGAAACTGTCTTCAGCCAGTCTTTCCTCACACAGCAGGCTCCTCGCCAAGGGCTGCATATTTAATTAGCCCGGGCACTAAGCTGGACCGCCTCGCCTCAGGCTTCCAGCCCACGCGGCGGATGGGTGCCCAGGCGGGGAGATGGCTCTCAGGTGCCTGACAGTGTCCTGCTGGCATCAACCCCGTTTCATTCCCAACCCCCCCCCCCCCCCACCCCTTTTNGTGTGTAGGGAGAACAGGGGCTGGCAGGACAAAGCAAAGACACGCTCAGCTGGACGGGGGGGTGGCTCATGTCACTGGTTCTTCTTGAATTTCAGCACAAACATGCGTGACACATCCTTCACCTGGCCCAGATGCGGGGGAGCGCTCTCGGGCTTCTCCCGGGGCCGGGCTGCCCACGCAGGCTTTGTATTTCGGGGTTCGTAGAGGGACGACAAAATATTCTTCACTTCGGTGTCAGAAGAGACAAGCCCTGATTTGCAAGGCGCGGCGGCCATATCAAGAGCCGAGCTATCTGCAGAGGAGCAGGGCTGTCTCCAAAGGCTCCCGCCGACGCCTCTATTTCTTTCATTTCTCCGCCTGCCATATACTTTACCTTTTGTTTATTAGTGTAAAGCCACAAAGCAAAACAGATGGCCTTCTTCCAGAGACTTGGATGTGTTAAAGTGGCATTTGCATGCCAATGAGGGGCTTTTCAATATCGAAATCTGGATCTAAACATTGCTGGAATCCGGATCTGCAACCCGGCTACCCCGGTGTTGACTTAATGTGTTAGAAAGTGCGGCCATAAATTACAGCCTAAACGCGAGAGACAAGACACTTGTCAGAGCGTCAATCTGCGGTGAGCGATTCATCGGCAAAGAATGCCCTTTCCTTTCAAGCCCAAACCCCGGGTTATTATTATTTATTTTTGTTCGTAGCCCTGATCGACTTAAAGCACACAACCCACCCCACTCCCTCCCCGTCCGGATCCTGTCTCATATTGTTAGCTTTATTATTATTTTTATACTATCAGCCTTTCTGGTGAGGGACTCTGGGGAAGAGAAACGGAATTTCATATTTTAGATTTTCTACCACAAAAGAAAGGATCTAGAAAAAAAAATCATAGCGAGCTTTGGCTTCTTGGAGACATTCATTTGCCTCGCAGATCGTTGAGATCCTGTTGCTTCTACACCTTTACAAAATACTCTTATATTTCCCCTCTTGGGTCTCAAGGAAAAAGAATCCCAGCCCCCTCAAAACAAACAAGCAAATAAAACCAACAAAAAACCCCTCCAACCCTCAAAAAAACCCCAATTCAAAAATCAACAAACCAATCCAGAATCCCCAATCCAACCCAAACCGCATCCAAATGTCAAACGGAGTTTAGTATCTTCCTATCATACTTAAGGCCATTTCTGCTGTTCACCTTTAAAGTTTACTTTTGGATGCTATTGAGATGCTTTGCTGTTTTCCTCTGGGGCAATCAGATTGAAACCGATCAATATTTACTCAGTCTGAAAGGGCTGTTGAAAAGGCAGCTAACAACAAACTGCTTAGCTGCTCTCTCCTCTTTAATCTCAGGTTCACCGAAAGTTCAAGCAGAAATGAATTCGGTGATGGGTCACTTTAGAATAAGTCCCAGTGGTTAATCTCACAGCCTTGGTAAGGGCAACAATTAGAGAGTCATCCCTCTCGCTGTCTCCCTGGCAGAGGCAACTTCCCCTACATTTTTGCCCCACACTTTTTACCAAATCTTAACCGCTTTCCGCTGTTTTGCGGAGACACCAAAACCCCGCAGCATCTCCTCTGCTTCCGCGATGCAGCCGACGTCTGCTTAAAGGAGGGTACCCCCTGCGAGAGGTACCGGGGATGCGGGAAACAAACCTTCCCGCAAGGAATCTAGCATTTTCAAGGTTGGGGGAAGGGGGCAAAACGTAGGATGCCTGAGGCTTTCGCCCCAGCAGCAACGGGGGGGCGACGGGGGACGGCTAGGGGAGCTGGTGGAGCCGTGGTACGGTACTCTGCTCTCCATCCTTTAGGGAAAAAGAGTAGAGAGAAACCTGGGCAAAACGCGATGGACGTCTCTGCTAATTGCATGGACTCTTCAAAGGCCAAAGTTCACGTAATCACTGCATAAATGCATGCTTAATAGGGATTTATTATCACCTCTCTCATGGCAGCTCACGTTTGGGCCATAGACTCGAGCAGGTTTTCACCGGCAAATCCCTTCTCAGGAGCTGCCCTCCTCCCAGCCAGGCATTACCGGGGACATTGGGCAAGCAGGGAGATAAGCTGCAGGCCGGGCCCTGGAAAGCCTCCGGGCTGAGCAGGGTCCCGGAGCGGCAGGAGGGAGATCCCGGGTGGCAGCGCTGAGATGAGGAGGGCGCTCGGGAGAGGCAGCGGCGAGAAGTGCGGGTGTGCTTGGGTTATTTTGAGGGAAAAAAGAATGGTTTCGGAATGTTTTCTTGCGTAAACTTAGAAGCAGGGTCTTAGAAGCAGTTTGTTTTCCCTTACTGTGAGATCGCAGTACATTTGTAATTAACCCCCCCCAATCAAATTAATAATATATTAATAAATAGCCATAGAACACGTTAAATAGATTTCCTTTCTTTCTTTTCTTCTATCTCTTTTTCCTTCGTTCTTTCTTTTTCTGTCTTTCTCACTTTCTCTCACTCTCTTCCCCTTTCCTTTTTTCCTTTCTTCCTTTCCAAGGCAAACATTCTTTTTCTCCCCCAGGCACAGTACTTGGCCGACTTTCACTGTTAACATTTTTCTTTTATGGTTTATGTGTCATAAAACATTACAGGTCACAGTTACTCCTGTTTCAGGCTCAGAAAGTCCATTGAAATCAATGGGAGCTGTGGGGAAACGAAGTCTTCCCTTATGGCAAAGAATTTTGGGGCAAACTTTGTTGATTTTGATCGTGCAAGGAGCTCTCTTTGCCTTGTAACTTCAAAAGGATTACATATTTCAGTTATACGAGCAGAAACTGCTCCAAAAAATATGTTTCCTCGCTATTTTTGTAGGGCTGTGACATATTTTAAGCGTTCGTTCCACACGGAGATTGCTTCAGCCAGTGCTTTTACAGTTATTTTCACTTTGTGATCTACTTTCCTCGAAAATGTGTATGTCGTAAAGTTAGTTATTGGTTCTTATAAAAATGCGGACGAATAATCATCAGCCTTTACGATGAAACCGATAGCCAACCCATGACTTGGTCGGGTACTGACTGTATAAATACAAGCTCCCCGTATTGCAAAAAAATTCCCTCCCTTCAATACAGTAAAAGTAGCGGATAACAAAAATAAATCAAATCCAAATAAAAGTTTAAACGAGGGATGACGAAAGGACACCAAGTCCATCTTAGCCATACTCAGACCACACTCACACCGGTCTGAGATGTGGTGTAGCCAGCGGGGAGCGAGTGGATTAGGAAAATACAGGGACTCATGGAGCGTTTCTCTCTCAACAGTTGTAGGAAGTGTCCGAGCCGTCGGGAGGCAGGGAAGCCACCAGCCCTGTCCCGGTGCCTGCACCGTTGCCTGACAGGCTTGCCGGTGCTGCGCAGCCGTTAGTCTTCGCATTCGAGATACTTGGTTTTGCGCAGAAGTGTATACATTTATGCTTTTCCTGACGGTAACCTAAGCGGGGCTGTAACTCTGCGGGGCACTAACAGCCAGAATAATAACAATAAATTTAAAAAAAGCAATAAGGTATCGATTATTAAAATTTTAAAAAGAAATAAATCCAAGGAAATCTCTACTTTGATTGAAAGCTGCGCTAACGCATTTTGTAGGGATCGATTGTATTCGCAGCTGTCCTCGTGTTTGATCCTCGGGAAATGACTAATACGAGGAAAATTCGTTGTGTGCACTGTAATATCAACGAAGCGGGGCTACGGCCGTAGGGCTGTTCCGCACCGTTCCGCATCTCACCGCATCTCGCCCAGAAAGGCGGCGGCTCCGCGGGTCATTCCGCGGGTCGCTCCTTAGGGCTCCCAGCTGCAGGAAGGGATCATCGAGCTCAGCCGGGGGTGCCCTGGGTGGCCTCCCCAAGCGCCGTCGGCTGTTTGCGGGGTGCTGGACGGGAGGCTGCGGGCCAGCGAACCGTGCCTGAGGTGGCATCGTAGCGCTGAGCCGGGGGTATCGCTTCTGATCTCCTTTGTCTATTAATACAGCCATCACCAAATCCCAGATAACCTTCCTTTCCCTCTGTCAACACCCCTCCGCACCATCCCGTGCTGGGGGAAGAAGGATGGGACCTGCCATCGGGGTCCTGTAGCAAGGGGGTGCCCCTTTTAGGGGTAACTTGGTGACAGATGTTGACGTTTCTAGGGAGCTGGGTAAACAGAAAGTTGGACTGGACTTTTTCATAGCCCATGTGGTTTTCATCATTGCCCGTCAGGCTCAGACCAAAGGCAGAAACTTCCCACTTCATACTCCTCATCCCCTCTCATCTTCAGCAGTCACTCAGCCACAGTGACATGGAATGAAGAGCAGAGAAAACACAGGAGACCAGGTTTGTTAAGTAATGAAAAGACACGGGGGTAAGGATGAGACTGGCCCTGGAAATGAGGGGCGGGGGTGTAGTAGGAAACTCCACTGCATGCTAGTGAACTTTCAGGTGCAAAGCACATCAGTGTAAATCACCGGCTCCATCTGGGGACTGATCCGGGAGGGTGTGGGGCACAGTGGAGGTGTCTCAGAGAATAACCTCTTGCCCAGACTTTTCACTGCCTTCATAAGAAGGTGAAAGTTATAGGAAGTAGCTAAGCCACAGGGGTGGGGATTTCTACACAGTTGTAATGGAAACTCACCAGTACCAATAAAACAAAGCTTTTTCCTTGACTTCTGCAACAGGTCTGTAGACTCAGCTGACTCCTGTTCAAATCATTAGTTGCAGCACAAATGCCATCCAAGCCTCAATTTATTTTCTTCGTGTAGTTGTGAAGTATTTCTGTTAGCACCCAGCAAAGGTGGAGACTTTAGCTGACTTAATCTATTTGTGAGAAAAATAAAATCCACGCAGCTCTGTTCTGTAGTGGATTTAGCATCCCTGCGTAGAGCTGAGGACAGCTGGATCATAAACCAAAATGAGGTTGTGTTGTGTTCCTCATGCTGTGATAGAGAAAAAAAAGTAAATAACCCCACACCACTGTGTAGAAACTGAAAGGTGATACTAGCCCAGCTGAGCCACTGAAAAGCCATGTGCATATCACTATACAAAAATGTTATCTTGGAGGAGCACTGCTTCAAAAAAGTAGCATTAGCATGAACAATATGTTTAGATATGGAAGTGGGTATTGCAAACAGACAGGACCCTGTGTGGCTTTGCAGTTTCTTACATGCCCCAGTCACCAACCCCCTCCCTGCCCTCTACCTCCCTGCCCATGTATTTTCTTTTTTGTGTTTCTGACAGTGCTAGCAGGCAAGACAATGATCAAAAACAAATAGAAGATGGTGAAAAAAGGGTCTGAGAAGACCTTTCAGCAGTGACACATCTTAGTGAACAGTTTACAGGAAACATGCAACATCTTCATCTATAGGAATGTGTATCTTCCCCCAGAACCTAGATTAATTTAGAGACATTACGTGAGCTTCTTCCAAGTCAGCTCATAAAGTGAAATATTTGAATGTTAGCAGGCACTTCTGCCTGACCCCAGACATAGCCCAGGTGGAACCTGCTGTGGCTCACTACCAGGAAGATTCAGCTCACATGAGACCCACAGGTCTGCAGTAATCCACCAGTAAAGATAACTTGTCTCTTCAGATGAAAAGTTGCCCACCCCAGGGCTTGAATGGCACAGTAGAGCATAAAAGGAATGAAGACAAAACCAGATGAAAATTCAGCTGAGACTCCTCTAACTAATCAGTTTGATTGCAAATCAGATCTAAGACTAGAAATCCAGATAATCTCCATGTAATGCATTTTCTGATCATGTTGATGTGTATTGTGACCAGTCAACCATGCAGGTTGACTCCCACTGTTGGTAGAGCTGAAACAGAGGAAGACAAGAAAACACAACCATTACCCTGGGCTCTGGATCAGACCCTGTACGCAAACCCAATATGCAACAAGTTTACCCTCTGGTTTTCACTGAGTAGACAGAAGGGCAGCCTGTGCACTGAAGGCAGTGGAAACCTAACAAGAAATCTTCTGGTCTGGCATTCATGCTTTGCTTTTTTTTCTTTTCTTTTGGCGTTGTATTTGTGAACAACCACAGGGGAATCCTGCCTGTGGAAGGGGAACCTGATGCATTTACAATATTTGCTGCTATCAGAAAGAACAATTTTTCTCATCCTATTCAGCAGGTGTGAATCAAAATAAATGTGTTGAGGTTGAAATACAAATCTTCACTGCAACCTTAACCATAATCCTCCTCAAAATACAGGAATGAAGGAAGCATTTTAGTAACTCATCTTAAACAGGATTAAATACAGAACACATAATGCGACCCTCTCTTGCAGACCTTTTCCATTAAAATCAGTGGAGTTTTGCCATAGAAAAGAGTGCAGACAGGGTTTTTTTCCCCTACCAACCATTTTTCAATGTGACATTTTACAATTTAAAAGAATATGTGAAAATTAGTTACCACAAATGCAGCATTTAAAGCAACAGTAAGCCCATGTTAACATCGATTTCTCTCTGCGTGTTTCCTCTTTCTTTATAAAACTTATGTACTCTGTCGATACAATACTACCCACTTGGATAATAAATCTGTTGTTTCAAGCTAGGATGCTACCATTTCCTTTTCCATGTAATTTATAGTTATATTGATTCTAAAGCTGTGGTTCTTTATTTCCCCCCTGTTGTATTAAAAATGAGTTCTAATTGCAAGGCAAATGATCTTTGATCGAAGCACCTCACAGAGTATTTTAACTGGGGCTAAGCAGATTTAATTTGATTAATAGAGAAATGAAAGTCTCGAACATTTAAAATGATAATTTTCAGTTTAGAAAAAAAAGGAGAGACAGAGAAAAAAAGGAGGTTAATGGAGCCAGGGAAAGCGTTCATAGATCAGCATGAGCAGATGTTCTTTTGCTCTTCTATCAACATTTCTCGTTTGTTGTTCATAGAGAAAAACAAGCTTTTCAACTCTCATCACGATTTCAGTTTGTTGCCAGCTTTGCTTGACTGCAGGATATCTGCTTATCTAGCACAGGAGCAGGATCAGGCCTCCTCCCCTTTGGTCTAGAAGCAAAACAACCTTTCTTACGGACTGTGGGGTTTGTCCCACTACCCCCCCCCCCGCCTTTGTACACACATTTTCAGCCCTTAGATCTTTATTTCATAAAATTCCTTTCCTCTTAGAGACTGAAAACACCAGCCAGGAGATGAATGGAAGAGCTGAGCGATATTAACTGCATTCAGGTGTGTGTTGGCTGAGAGGAAAAAGGAACCTGGCTGCTTCCTCCAGGGCAACGTGTGCGTTATTTAGCCATGTGGGTGGGTGGCCGTGACACGGCTGCCAGGGTCCCCAGCTTCCCTGGTGCCAGCACTCTGCATGTAACCTCAGAGTGAGAAAGATGCTGCTACTTTATACAGGGAATTCAAATAGCCATTCTCCTTGGTGAAGCACCTTTGAGAGCTGCCTTGCATGTTAAGGTGTTTGAAGAGCTCCTGTTGAAGTAAGTGAGTGATTTATGGGTGCATGGGTGTGTCCTTTAGGATTCATGAGAATGAGTCATGTTTTTAATCCTTAAAGCAGGTCTATTGCTTAGTGCAATTCCATGTAATTTTGGAGCAGCAGCACTAAATGAAGTCTAGCTTGAACCTTAAAATTAGGTTTGTTTGTCTCTAAATATTCTCCAGGGAGAGGAATATATATATCAGCCTTCAGAAAAAAAGCAATCTGTGTTTAAGTGATGACTACATAATCTAAGATTTATCATTTGCATCTCAGTGGGAATGAGTTTTTTTATTATAGTAAAACATTTAATGTAAAAAAAAATGCCACCAGGAATCAAATAGAAACACAAAGAGAAGAGGGAGAACAGACTGAAGTCTATCAACAGCCCTGGCTTGAGACATACCTGCCTGATGCAAGTTTGTTCAATGGCAGGCTTCATGCTCTGCCCTAGAGATCCTGTGAAGGATATTCTTTGTGTGTCATGTGTGAACATCCCTTTAGTTGTGAGTAGGAGTATGTGTGTTTAACCAGAACATCACTACTGAAAACACTGCTTCTTCTGGGCTAGTAAAATAAATTCTGGACAGACTCAAAAGGTACAGAGCTGCAAAAGTTATTGTTAGGATAATGGTGGGAAGGGACTTCTCCCTGAATGTAGCTGACTCTTGTTATTTAAAACAATTTTAAAAATAAAGCTTTCTCTAGAATTTTCCCAGATGCTTTTCCACAATCAAGACAAGACAAAAATAAGACAAGCCCCTCAGGATCTGCTCAATAGTGCTTCAAGCCTTTCCAGTTTTCCAGACCTCATGAGCTTACGTTCTCCAAACCTTGGTGTAGCTCTTTCATTGCTTTAATCTAAGTTAGGATGAAGGTGGTCAAAAGGGCAAGGCTGATGTGAGGAAAGAAGGATGAGCATGCAAGGGATCTGTTTGCCACTGATGCCACTGCCCCAAGGATATTTGCTATAAGGCAGTGTGAAAGGTTGTGCAGGAGCTGGAGGACAGCATAGACAAGAAAGACTTCCTTCTAGGAACAATGTCAAATCACTACAATGCATGAGAAATTCTCCGAACTGAATGTCTTATGACCACTCCATAGGGATGCTATTCCTTAATGTATTTTACAATTCCTCTATGTTCTTTCTTCCATGTTTCCACACTGTTTACTGTAGCACAAATCCCATCACCCATGGTTTGGTGCTTTTTACTGTAGCTCTTCCTCCTTCCTTCCTCTCCTTCCTTCCTTCCTTCCTATTATTCTCATTTCATATTTGTTTGTGGTTTGCTGTTTGCTGTTGATTCTAAGGCCTCCTCTGGTTTCTCCAGTCTGTAGTTCACAGACTCAAGACTTCTGCTGCAGGGAAAACGTAGTAAATTTTCCCCTTCTCACAAACTGTTGTCTAATAGTTGCCTCCTTTTCTGATGTCTTTTTTCCCCGCTGTAATACATTTAAATAAGTGCTACCATCTGCTTGGGTGCCTGGTGCTACATGTTGTGGACAGGGCCACAATTCTGTGAGGAGCTGGGCTGGTGTTGTTTACTATTAGGCATAATGAAGGTGGTTGTGTTTGCCTGGGGCAGGTGGGGTGGAGCTGGAGCACACATAGAAATGCAGAACATGTGCTGGGCTTGAGCTATCTACAGTTCTCTTAAAAGGAGATTTGGCTGTTGAGCCAGCTCACTTAGTATGCAAGGGGATCTTTCCTCCTGCCATTCTATGATCCTTAACATGCTTAACCTTAGAGAGAAAGACATGAAGATCTGGGATACTGGGATGCTACTAACCAGTCGAAAGGCACTATCCATTTTAGACGTGATAGGTGCGAGTCAGAATCAGCATAATTAACTGGGATGACAATCTTGTTCAACGTGTCCATGCCATTGCACCAGCAAGAAAGCATGTGCAAATTTACAACTAAGGCCTGTGACAAACATTAAGAATTTGTATAGCATTAGACATTTAAGGGAGGTAAGTATTCCAATAAAAATACCCCCATCAGGTAATTAGATAAAAAAAGCAGCACTGGGTGATGCATTTCCCAGATTATCTGCTCTTTTTAGGCAAATACTCTTTTTTGCCGGACTTTTCAGGCAAAATAATAATCACTGATTATTTCTGAGCTGTGAGGTGATAATTTACCCTTTGGATTTTTGTTTTCATTTGCAAGATGGATGAGAACTATACTGCATATATACCTTGCATAAAGGTATTTGAAATAGTTTTCATTTCACGTTATACATCAGGCTTTACTTCTTTTTTATGTTGGGTACAGAGCACACTGCATAACCTAATTTTTAGGGATACTGCATGACATTTTCCTACGTTGTACATAGATGCTACAGCTCCTGCTACTGTGATGGCTGGAAAGCATCAGCACAAGTAAGATAAAGGTGATTGAAAGTGTGTCTGTGAGTCAGGCAGTGCACTGACAGCCATCTTTAACCAGCCTGACCCTGGGATGACCCTGAGCTCAGCTGGTTGTGAGATAGTTGGGTCTATTATGGGACAAAGGATCATATGTCTGACAGGATGCAGAGAGCACATTATAGGATCACAGCTGAGTAACAGTGCAAGACATAATGTACATTTATTTGATGAACAACACAAGCAAATCTTGCCAAGAAAATTTAATTTCAACTATTTTGTTTATTTCAAGTCAATCTCTTTCTGCCACCCACTTCAAGAAATTCATAGTTGCTAGATTTTTCTCTTCTAGGAACAAAACAGATGATCATGCTAGTGAAATTTGTAAAGCATGCAGAATAAATTAATGTAATGGAGACGCACATTTCTATTGTATTTCCTGCTTTCCATGTGGGCTGGACCTGCATCTACTCAACATTAGATTTTGAGCATCTTCACCTAAAACCATATATAATTTGGCCAAGATAGGCTGGAAATGTTAGAACAAGTGCAGCAGTGGTTACAGAGAAAGGCATAGGCTTGAAACTCCATACAGACTTGCATGTGAGTAACTGTGCCCAGGTGAATCGTGCCAGGGGACCAAAATTTGCTGTGACAGGATTCTCAAGAAGGGAGAGAAATACCTGAGTACTTTCCCAGGCTGAACTTCCTTCACACCTAGTCTTAAGGATAACATTGTGGCAAGGAATCTTGTGTCTACAAAAGCTGATGGAGAAACAGATATTCTGTGTAACCCTGCATTTAAAAATTTCATGAGCTCTATCCGCTTCTCTGCAGAGCTCATTGTGTATCATGCAAGGGAACAATTGCTGGGCTGAAGACACGGAAACTGAGGCTGGGTTGGGAAAGGGTTTCTCTGAACCAGTTGGATAGTCTGTCACCAGCCTCCATGCCCTGACCCTACTGTTGACCTCACTAGGTTTCTAATGTCGAAGAAAGGGAGGATGGATTTCTCATTGTCCCAGAGACAGTGCTCATGGTGGAGGAGGTTGCACTGCTGCAAGGTCCCTGTCAAGTCCCTCAGTTGGATCCAAGAGCTCTAGCAAGCAAGGGAATGCTTTTGGCCTCAACTGGCTTCATATCTTAGCTCTTGAAAAAAACCCCAAAACAATCTCCAAAACAGAGTAGTTATAGCAATTCTTCCAGCCTCCAGCAGATAAGCTGCTGGTGAGTCGGACAATAGAGATGGAGAAGGGAAAAAACCTCCTGTCCTTACCACGAGGGAGGTGGAACTACATCTGCCACAGCTCCTGGCAGTGCTGTGCCTTCATCCCTCTGCTGCCCCAAAGCTGCCACGGAGTCGGGCATCACTGGGCAGAAGGCAAAAGTTTCAATCAGCAGAGGAAAACTGAGAGTTAATTACCTGCCTTCCTCACTGCCCCCATAGTCAATGTGACGAGGTGATGAGAGAGGCAGGATGAAGTAGCACACCGCAGGCATAGCTGAGAGCAGCGCTTCACCTCAGCCAGCTTTGGAGTGAATAGGGGTTAATCTGCTTCCCAGGGCCTGTTGTCAGTAGCCACATGTCCTATTGCTTTGGGCAGACTTAGATCTGGCTCGGAGTCCTATACAAACAGCCCACTCTTTACACAGCTACTGTGCTGGGTGACCTCTTCTAATGTATTACTGGTTTATATTTGGGCTGATTGCTTCCAAAGGGGAAATGACATGAAGTGAATCAGTGTGACCTCATTAGCGTGGCTCACACTGGTAAATGGATGACCACCATTAGGAAGGGTCTGTTGTGGCAGTGCTTCCATTGTGTTACCTGTGGATAGTATCATCATCCTGCTATAATCTGCTGCAAAGATTTATGCACTATGCTAAGTTGCAGACTACAGCTGCTTTCTGTCTTATAAATATTGACTTCTGTGCCAAAAACAACAACTTGGTACAACAGGAATTAATCTTCTGCTTGACTGATGCATCTTCACAGACCAGTTTGTCTTTAGAAAATAGAGCTCAAGAGAGTTTTATGAATTAGAAAAATACTTTATAAGTTGATTTAAAATACAGACTCTGATAAGCAGAGCCATCATTAAAGTGACATGGGGGCTATATTTTGCCTTCTAGATTTTTCCTAACTGTGCCATCTGTTTGTCATCTCGACTTATGGGAAATTTTAAAGCAATCACCAGACTCTGGGTCCTGAACCTTTTCTGCACGTTGCGCTTGCTCTGACAATTTATCTATCGCACCATCCAAATGGTTTTAATTTGCTTGATTGACTTTTTTTTAATTAAACAATGCTTTAGGTAATCTGATTTATCAAAACACGTGCAGATGTTTTGATAAATCTGTACCTTTTCTTCTCAGTTATATCACTAAAACGCCGGAGGAGGAGACCCTCATGTTAGACACTAAGATGAAGTCACACTATTGCAGGACTGGAGTTGACAGTAAATAGAAACATACAGAGTCAAGGGGCTAAAAGCTTAAGAGACAGAACGCCAGCTCATCTTAAATAAGGTCCTTCAAGGATGACTGGCACTCTACAATGTCTAAACAAAGATATCTTACTGTGCAAGGGAATAATTTAAAGCATTAGACCTAAAGATGAACTTAAAATATTTTGACAAGTGCCTTTTATTGAAGTTCAGGTGTTCAGAGCTCTAGTTACAGTAATTTTTGGTAAGCCTGTGCATGCTAGGCACGAGTGTGAGAGACAGGGAGGAGTCCCTGCTGTTAGGGAATTTTTGGCTTGATTATGCTCTTTTGCATGATACAGAAATTAGAAAGGTGGTGTGGTTTTGGACAATACTGACTCAGACATGCTACCATGTGTTATGGCCTTATACTTCAGTAGGGCAGACCTCACAACTCCGATCTGAGTTTGTTTGCATAGAGACTTCAGTGCAGGCTCTTCAATTATTTTAATTAAGTTTATTGTCATGCATCCTTGAATAAGCAGCCTGGTGGCAGACCTTCCATTCCTGAGGTAGAATTCATGCCTCTGAAGTGGAACCAGTTGCTGGGTTTTCTTATAGTCCCCGTGTTAGGTTTGTGCAATGCCATAATGATGCCCTCAGAGCCACTACCTCATGTTGTCCCCACTAAAACTCTCCTGTAGATCACTAAAAACTGTGATAAAATATCAATAACCACAGTGTCATGGAATCACGGATAGACACAGCTAATCCAGCTTACATTGTCACAGATAGCAAGTCTGAAAAATCCTAGATAGCAGCATCTGTTAAGACTGAAGGAATCTGAATAATTCACGTTAGTTATTTCACACCACTTGTTAATTTTGCTGTTAGGTTTATATGTGACACAAAGAACAACAGAAAATACTACAGGTGCATAATGTCAACAGAGTAGAAGTCTTTTAGAAAGCTAACTTGTTATATAGTGAAATGAAGTGTTTGGGTTTTACGTTTGAGAAACTATTAACTTTCATTTTTTATAGTCAATCCCCAGTGGTCAAGAGCTCGTGTCAATAGATGTTGAAACTGGCTGAGCTGTATGGCACTCTCAGAAATGGGATAAGAAAAGATTTCTGATACTTATCCATAGGAGATGGATATGCCCACACATTTCAAATTACAGTGCAGTGTCGTTAAACTACTTCTGTTTGTCTTTTCAGGGCAGTCAGCTAGACAAAGTCAGTGAACGTTAAGCTTCAACCTTGTATGGGTCCTAGTAATGCAAGTATTCTCATAAGGGAAATGGGTATTTATTTTGTGGTCAATCCTCTGAAAAAACCCAACTGAACTGATTAAAATATCTTTCAATCAATAGGAATTGTAATCAGCAGGAATCTTCATCAATAGGTCCCTGAAAACATTAACTGAGAATTCAGTTTCTGTTGTGGTTTCTCTGGTGTCTCTACAGCTCTTTGATCACTTCAGGTGCGATGCTGCTATTAGGAAAAGGTTCATTCATTGTGAAATACAGATAATTGAGGCAGTTTTAATACATGGTTCCAAATAGTAGCACTGATTAATTTATCTAGAAAAAAAACATTAAAACATTGCATGTCTGGAATCCTTAAATGGGTGACAGCCAGATCTGTAACTGCCTGATAAACTGCATCTCATTATAAATGTGCCAAAGCACAGATGTGATCTTCAGTAACTGCATGTTCATACAGTATAAGAATGGATTCGTATTAAGCAAATGAACATATTTTGAAGTCTAAGAATGATTAATGTATGGAAAGCAACATAAGCTGTAATTTAGATGTGTTGTGCTCCAGATTTTGAATTCTAAGGTAGGAAAGCTTATGACAGCTTAGCCTTAATTCTGAATTCAAACCTATTAAGCAAAGACACTCTAGTTCTCTTTTCCAGTACCTTCCACCAATGGGATGCTGACCAACAGTGCGTAGTAATTGTTATTGTTTTTTACTTACAGAAAGAGAAGCCTGACACCGGCACTTAGGTAGTGTTCCTGAGCTGTGGTATAAGACAGGAGCTGAACCCTTGCCTCCTCTACAAAAGCTGCGCACTCTCTCAGCACAGCTGTCTGTAGTCCTGTGGGGTGGGTTGCCCTGACACTTTATGCTATTTCAGGAAATGGTGATTTCTTTGTGCATTAGGCACTATACTCATCTCGTTTCCTAGAAGGTGAAGGTCTTGTGGAAAGGCTTTTCTGCCTTACATAGCTTCAGTCTTGAGATCTTAATCAAACAAGCAGATCACTGTCAGTGATATACAGAAAGTATTCTGGGTTTTCATGGATGCTTTACAGCATAGTCCGCTAATATTTCAATCCATCACAGCATTAGGAAACATGTTTTGCTACCCTGTGTTGCTGTCTTGCTTAGACTCTGCCATTGCATGCACTTGTGATTCTGTCCCAGACGTATAAAGCTAAGAATTACTCTGGATTTCTAGGATTAGAGCAAAGTTATGAACAGTCAGCCTGCTGATTCAGTGACAGCTGACTCCTCAGATGGCAGCTGGGCACAACTCCAGGCTAGCATGACTGCAAAAGAAAAGATTGAAGCCAGAGACTGGCCTGTGTAACTGTTGAGTTTCTTGAAAAGTCCCTTTGGACTACTGGTTGTCCATCAGAGTGGTGAGCATTTCTAGGTTGGACTTTTGCATGGTCATTCACTTACATTTAGGAGAGGAAGGAGAGGCCTTTGATTTTCCTATGTCTTCCTTCTTGCTTCTACATAGAATCATAGAATCACTAAGGTTAGAAGAGAACTCCAAGATCACCAAGTCAAACCATCAGCCCAATGCCACCGTGCCCACTAAACAATGTTTTCAAGTGCCAGGTCTACACCTAATTTACTTGTCCCATGCAACAACCATCCTTTTTGAGAATCAATTCAAGTACTGAATTTTAATAACTGGCTGATGCACTCAAACACTCCAAGCAAGCTAGGCATCTGCTGCTGGTGTTTGTAACATTTAAACCGTAAATGCAATCCATTTTCAGCAAATATCCTAACGTTGCATCTCCCATTTATTTTAAAATATGCTGGTAATAGCCTTAAGATCAGTTTCAAACTAACACGTTAAAGAAGTGATTGAATGAAGAGATGGTGTGAGTATATATCTATTGTCAATATGGATCCATAGAAACAGATGGATTTGGACTCTGCGGTGGTAATCACCCCTCTTGGATCCAGAAAAATGCATGTCTCCTTAACTGAACTGTAGGATGTCCAAGCATATAGATGAGCTGTTAAACACAGCTGTTGGCTCTAGAGATCTGGTGAGCTCTCACCTTTTTCATCTGATGGGTCATCTAGACCTGGGCAGATATTGGTATGGATGCATGGACTTTATTTAAAGTTCAAGTACTCATCCTTTGTAAATCAAGTTGGTTTGGCTTTTTAAGCTGTGAAGAGTTAGGCATGTGCTATTGGCATGATTATATGTTAGACAAGTAAAAGCCTGTAAAATAGATGATGTCATGAAATAATACAAGCAGGAATATGTAATGAAAGCAAAGCAGTATTGGTTACAAAATCAGGGCTTATCATGCTCCTTGAAGCAAGGCTTGTATTTCAGCTGCATTCAGATCTGGGCTCTTCTCACTGGGTTTTTCTTTATAACAGGCACACATCTCACACTGGCAAATAGAGCAATCCCTATTGAGAATAATGTGCCCGCTGTTGTCATAATGGATCTCCATTGACACATTTAACAGCTTGAAAGTATACACTTCAGACACTATAACTTACACTAATTAATCTTTATTACATCATTAGTGCCTTGTAGAGAAAAAAAAGAAAGGGAGCAGAACCTCTGCAAGAAGGCATCATTCACATTAATGAATATGCCTGATGTTAGTGAAGTTAAACTTTATTTTGAAACAGAGATGCTCTAAGAATCTTATGCAAACAGTCAGTGGATAAGTGCAGCCAACTGAAACTGTTCTCCATTACTGTAGAGTATAACTGCAGCAAATTCTTATCTGATGATGAATTATGGGTCTCTGTGTTTAGAATTCAGAGGATTACTAAAGAGATTATCTGATCTGTCAATCAAACTGATATCTTGATAGCTTGGAATAGTGCTACAGATTTAGCAAAGTGTCTTTGCTCTAACACTCATTTTGGGTGTCATGGTTAACCAACATCTTAATTACAGATAATGAATAATCTCTCCAATGGCTTATTGTTGTAATACAAGTCTCATCAGTGACACAGAAGCAGACTTCATAGCTGGGAGACACTTAGATCTTCAGGGTCCCACTGAAGGACTGTTATAACACAGAATTCAGTAAGCTTCACCCATACTGAGTAGCAGCCTGCTTTGGAAACCAAGCATGCTCCAGCCTGTCCAGGGGACTCAGGTGACCTTATAGAAAGTCCAGGTATGAATGAGTTTCATCATAGCCAAACACTTGTCCACAGAAAATAATTAACTGAAATAATTCATTCATATTCACTGCTGCTACCAAACTGATGCTTATAGTGATAAGAAGCCAAAACACAGTTACAAACAACATTTCCCATTCAGTCTTATCCAGGTGTCAAGTAGGATCTGGAGGTTCTGTGACAGCCTATTGGCCTCTTGACTGATAGACAAATACATTGCCAAATTTACCAGTGTTCTTTACCTCATTCTCTCTGCCTTCCTGGAAGAACTTTTTGTTCTCATCCCTCCATCTGTCTGCTTATCTCACACAAGAAAAGAGACAATTTGAAGAGGAATAGAGAGGGTTTCCTAGGTAGTGATGGACACATAGCTGCACGCTACCTGAATATTCAGATAGCTGTTACTGCACATGCTATTTATTTCACGCCCTAAGATTGTTTGGAGATAAAGGCTGGAGGGGTGGGCAAGCAGTAATGCCACTCACCAGAGAAGGAACATACAGATGCTCCCTAAAATACAGTAAAATCCCTCTGCACTGGTGAGTGGGAACAGTTTCAGTACAGTGCTTCTAAATTTACCTGCCTTAGATTTCTCCTCTATGTGGTCAATGCTGTTGAGGCAACCCCGTGTATAACTGCTGAAAGATCCAACATGATTGAAACATGAAAGCTGCTAGCGGCAGCTGCCAGGCTGCCTCTTCATCCCAGCCTAAAGTGGGACTGCAGCAGAATAGAGACAGTGGACTATCACCGCCCCCTCGTAGGCCTGCAGAGGAAGGGAATGTTGCTAACATAGCAGATCCATCTTAAGGGCATTGCTGAAGGAAGTTAGCTTCCCTGAAAATTCTTATGATAGCATACAACAACATACATAAGCTTCTGTCATAGAAAGTCGGGGCTGAGTTTCAAAGGGATGCTCTAAAATGGCTGGGTACCCTTTCTTACAATGAAGCAAACTTGTCTGTGCTGTGGAGCACACCCTCACCTTATGAGGATACCTAAAACTCAGTGTCATTCCAGCACTCTGCCTGGGTACTGAAAAGAAAGGCTGCAGTTATGGTGGTTAATACCTGATTTTTTACCATACCTGAGTACAAAAAGGAACAGGATCTCAGGTGGTGTAAGCTGATATAGTGCCTCAAACTTATAAGTAGGCTAGCTGATGGGAGGTAGCACATTTATTTTGAGAGGATCTAGCAAAAGAGCTCAAATATGAATAGTAGCAGTTGCATGTTCTTTATCATGATCTGATTCTATTTATAGCCATTTTCCATCTAAACTCTTGTATTCCTGTCTCTAGACACAGCTATCCATGAAGTTCACTTGAGTACTTGCTTCAGGATTGTTCACATGCTCATGTCAATGGGAAATGGAAGCGATCTGAGCAGCTACAGCAGGGCTGCATGGACTAATATGAGAATCGTCATACCAAATCAATGGAAACGTTGGTAAGTGATGAGCTGAATGAGATTTAGAAGGAAATATGTCTAAAATGTGCTAAATTATTCGTTAAAGTTTTTGCTGCATTGTTACAGGCTTAACGTGTAACTAATTGAACTTCTGCTGGCTGTGCCCAGTATGCGTAATGGGTTCTCTGGGGCTCAGACAGAAAGCAATGATCTGTAAATACTAGCTGCGTCCTGTTACACTTATAACTTAAATTGAAGGAATAGAGGGAGCTGCAAAGTTTGTTTTTCCTCACCAATGCATCCCTGGCATAGGATACTGACTGGTGAGAGATGCATGATCTTTACAGTGGGGTGGGCCACCTTGCTTTAACATTTGCTGATTGGGGCAGAGCTTTTGCTGCCATTGACTTCCTCACGTTAAGACAGTCTTCAAATGGAGAGGGGAAAAGACCCCCCATGTTTCTTACTTTGGGCTCAATACCATCAAACGAACTCAGTGACCTTGCACACACATTAGCACACACATTATCCAAAATCATGTGCATGCCGTGTTTTTCCCAGTTCAAAGAAACAGCCCTCTGCTTTAAAAATAGAACGATAGAAATCTGCAATTTAACGGCATGTAGCAGGCAGTTTGCATCTTTCCCTGCTGTGCGTCAAGTCCATGGTTTCCTCTCTTAATCAGGATTTTATTTAAATAAGTTTCATTGTCCCACAAGAAACAAAATTGGCAATTCATTCTCTTGCAACGAGCTGAGCTGTACGCAGGGCCAGCTCAAAGCTTCTCAGCCATGTTGGCAGGACTGAATTTTGTAGCCCTAAGGTTGGAGGACTGGGCTTGTTCTGCTGCTGGATGGGGAAGGACAAAGGAAGGGCTGGAATGGAGGTGAGTCCTGGAGAGTCAGTCTTGCTACTCCTGCACCACCAGGGTGGGACATCTGCCACATCCACTTACTTGACTTTCCAGGGCTCTGCTGGTAGGTAACACAGAAACGATTTTGCCATTCCTACCAGTCGTCTGCTTGAAGTAACCGCTGACTTCGCCAGCAGTAGCACCAGCTGTGGTCATTAGTTTGTCATGTTGAATGCAATGTGCAAGGCAGAGTGAACACTGGGGCCACTCTGAGCCACAGTTGGAGAGAGGTTGTGATTGGCAATGCGCCTGTAAAACTGCCTATCCCCCTGTGAAAGGCTGGCTGTTCTTGTTTACTGCTTTATGCAGGTATTATTTCCACCTCCTGCAGCACCGCTCTGGAATGTGTGTTGTGCCTTTGAACTCAAAGATCAGGATAAATTCTCCCCTTCACAAGAGTCTGACTTAGGTTGGGTAGGATGAAAGGGAGAGAGGCAGCCTTAGCTTGATTCTGGATGTAATCCAGATTTACTGAGAATTGTTAAACCCTGGGTCTCACCTACCTCCTCCTTGGCAATCAGACTCCTTTCCTACCATTGGTAGCCCTGCTTCCCTCATCTCTATTTGCCTGTAGGACTTCTTAGGGTGACTTCCCCATTGCCCACTGCTCAGTGTAACTGGTGTTATGGACTGGCTTGAAGGAAACAAAGGATTTGAATGCAGGGAGTTACTTAATCTACCCAAACTCCAGGAACATGGGATCATGTTGGTTCTAAATCTTGCAACTTGCTGTTTTCAGATATCAGGAGCAAAAGCTTGTCCAGGTCCTAAAGTGGTTGAGGTGGCTTTTTTATAGTAGGGTGACATTGACTTAAGAAAATAGATGGCCTGAATCGAATTACAAATTTTCAACTGAAATACAGGACTGCAGTCACTCTCTCGGTGTTACCAGTGAGGGGTAACATTACTCCCTCGGGACCAACACAGCCTGCATACACAGGTGCATCCTTCAGTGGAACTTCCTACAGGAGATGTTTTGAGTGCTTCAGATTAATCTCTGCCTGCCAACTGCCCCATGAGACTTCTCAGGGCAAGAAAGACGACTCAGGGTTGGTCTTGCACATGGATCCTTCCTAAAAGATCTGGTATCACTTGCAATCAGCACAGGCAAGATGTGGGCTGTCTACCTTTAGGCTAGCAAGTACTGTGATTTAGGAGCAAACTGGGGGTCAAGGCATTTTTGGGAGCACCCTCTTTGGGGTTGCTATTGCTTTGGGGACAGTCAGCTGGAAAGCACTGATCCTTCCTTCATGAATGACTTCAGTAAGGCATCTGACACAGTCTCACATAGCCTCCTGAGGCAGTGTGGCCTCGATGATTAGGTAGTGAGGTGGATTGTGAACTGGCTGCAGGATAGAAGCCAGAGAGTGGTGGTTAATGGGACACAGTCTAGTTGGAGGCCTGGATCTAATGGGGTCCCCCAAGGATCAGCACTGGGACCAGTCCTCTTCAATCTATTCATTACTGACTTGGATGAGGGATTAGGGGGCACTGTCAGCAAGTTTGTTGATGACACAGAGCTGGGTGGTGGTGCCGACACCCCAGCAGACTGGGCTGCCATTCAGCGAGACCTGGACAGGCTGGAGAGCTGGGCAGAGAGAAATGGAATGAGGGACAACAAGGGTCAGGGGAGAGTCTGGNTGTGTCCAGTTCTGAACCCCTCAGTTCTAGAAGGACACAGAGCTGCTGGAGGGTGTCCAGTGTAGAGCAACGAAGACAATGAAGGAAGTAGAGCACCTCCCTTATGAGAAAAGGCTGAGGGAGCTGGGTCTCTTGAGCTTGGAGAAGAGGAGGCTGAGGGGTGACCTAATTCATGTCTATAAATATGTGAGGAGTGGGTGTCAGGAGGACGGAGCCAGGCTCTTCTCAAAGTCATCTGGTGATAGGACAAGGGGCAATGGGTGCCAGCTGGAACAGAGGAGGTTCCATATCAATATCAGCAGGAACTTCTTCCCACTGATGGTACCAGAGCATTGGAACCGGCTGCCCGGGGGGGTTGTGGAGTCTCCTTCTCTGGAGACGTTCCAGACCCTCCTGGATGTGTTCTGTGCAACTTGGTCTAGGTAATCCTGCTGTGGCAGGGGGATCGGACTGGATGGTCTTTCAAGGTCCCTTCCATTCCCTAATGATTCTATGATTCTATAAATACCTATCCAGCTCATAACATACCCCTGTGATGAATTTTTGAAACAGTTATAGCCTCTAATGCTTGGGTTGAAGCAGTAATTGTAGCTAATCACTGAAGGGAATAATGAGACACGTCTAGATATCAGATGACCTTAACACAATAATACCTGCCCTGTCACGTTTTGTTGTCTAGCGACACGATGAAAGTTTTGAAGGTAATTGAATGGCAGGCATTCACCACTGCACTGGGTGATTAAAGGAGCAAATAGCCTAACAAGCATGGTCAGGTACTCTGCGTTTCAGCTGTTCATTTTGCTGAAGGCCAAAAATTTATGCTACACCCAGTGGCTACCGACTCTCTTCAGACCAGCTACACGCAATAAAGCTGGAATGTTAATTGGAGCCAATTGTGAGGCCTTAAAGGGACAGTGTCCTTGCAGGTATTGGTGATACCTTATTCTCTTGAATTTTAATTTAAGCCATGGTTGTTGAAATGCTAATGGGAAACAATTAAGAAAGGAGGCAACATATTCTGACATATATTGGATGTCCTCACTTCACAGTGAAATCCAGGGTTCATTTGTTTTCTTGCAGGTGATATGACATAGCAAATGTTTTAAAATAAAACCTGTGGTATATAGAATAACAGAATCATAGAATCATTAGGGATTGGAAGTGATCTTGAAAGATCATCTAGTCCGATCCTCCTGCCACAGCAGGATGACCCAGACCAAGTAGCACAGGAACACATCCAGGTGGGTCTGGAACGTCTCCAGAGAAGGAGATTCCACACCCTATCCTGGGCAGCCTGTTTCAGTGCTCCGGTACCCTCCCTGGGAAGCAGTTCCTGCTGATATTGAGATGGAACCTCCTCTGTTCTGAGAAAGAGACTGTACTAATAAATGTGGAGAAATGCCAGTGTTGTGGAACTATTGACAGGTCTGATATAAATTGCAGCTTCTCCAATACCATTCTAGCTAAACAGAATGAATAGGGTATTAGACTCTCTGAGCCTGTGACTGCAGGTATATCACTCACTAAACAACTGTGTAGTTAAGGGGAAAAGGCCAAGCTTGGCAGTATTTTTTTCTATAGCTGGTAGCTGTCTTACTATTTGCAGGATTATTGACTCACTATGTAAATACTGTTATAGTCTGTTCCCACCCGCCTGCCTGCACCTCTGCTTTATGATTGAAGTACAGATCCTTGAAACTTTGTGAAAGCTCACATAGTGACTCCTTAAGAAATTGTTTGAACATCAGCTGTCTAGGTCCAGTTTC
This sequence comes from Upupa epops, assembly GCA_013397515.1. Lineage (NCBI taxonomy): Eukaryota > Metazoa > Chordata > Aves > Bucerotiformes > Upupidae > Upupa > Upupa epops. The sequence continues at coordinate 366,149 of VZRI01009557.1, forward strand.
CCAAAGGCATTTAAATTCTAACGCTTCAGTGGCTACAGTCCCAAAGGGCCAGAGGGAAGGCAAGTAACCTTACAGGATATAGGTTTTCAGATTACTTTGTGAATTTGACCTCTAGCATCTGTAAAGTGTCCTGTTGTAAAGTGTCATAAAATGTTTCCTGCTCTCCAGAGATGAAGTGTATTGGCTAGCTACACTAATCCCCCTATGTCACTGAAGAAAAAAGTGGATCAGGAGCTTCAAAACAAGCGTCTCTCCGCTGCAACACTAACCTGTTGAGCCATCACACCAAACTATGCTTGGAGGTTTGCCACATCTTCTGTTTTCTCATGGTCTGGATGTTGACAGCAGTTGAGATCCTCATATTGCCCAGACACTCCTGACATGAGAACTGTATTGTGATTACAGGTGAAGGGTGTTGGTGGAGCAGGGCTGCTCCACTCTGTGTTAACAGGGTGAGCTGCCTCAGGCCAGTTCCCTGTTGTTTGTGGCTCTCCTACCTTTTCTCACACTCGCTTACCGGGGAACACACTGACTTTTGTTCTGTGTGGAGCTTGGCTGCTAAGCATGTCCTTAGCAGCTCATGTCACCAGCTGGATCAGCTAGATAGCAGACAGGAGGCTATGGTTGTGGTGAATTTTGAAGATGATTAAACAGACAAGGGCTTAGGAGGTTTTAGTTTTGTTCCTCTGAACATCGTATACCTTGTATAATGATTCCTCCTTAGGGAGATTTCCCTGTGTTTACTCTTTGATGAACTGAACGTATTCTATCCCGTGGAAAAGCTATGCTGTGTATTGACAGTTTTGGCCTTGAACACAATAGGTTTATATATTTACTCACATGCTACAGACTTATTATACAAACCATCTTTTCAAAATTCTAATCAGTAAATAGGGACAAAACCCCTATGCTCTCAGCCCGAATGAACGTGGGCATGGATTGAGAAATAGAACAGCACACGGAAGATATTGTCAATGATATTGCCTACATCCAGGGCTAAACTATACACAGCAGTTGCCCTATCACCTGATGATCTGTCCCTACAAAGAAAGGTGGGGGACACCCACAGGTTGCAATGAAAAAAGATTTATTGAAAAAGCCAAACTAATACCAAATGCCAGCAGGAATTATACAGAGATACTCAGACCATGTACCGGTCACAATAGATGAGAGAGCAGTCCTCAGGAGCATGAGGAATAGCAGCAGAAGTCTAAGCAGGGGCCCAAGCAAG
>VZRI01009559.1:0-47692 GCA_013397515.1 Upupa epops
GGCGATCTCGTCCTTGAAGTTGTCTGGAGTCTTCATTGCCCTTATGTATGGCAGGCAGGAGGAGGGCATTGGTGGAAAGTTGACATGGAACAGCATTACAGTGAGGTTCCTCTTGTTGGTTAGCAGCTGATCTAAGAAAGCCAGTTTAGAAAAAAGCCTTGTCCTGGATTAGTTACTTTACTGGGATAGAGGGCTGTAGCCAATTGGCAAGTCAACATAACACTGAGCCTGTGAGCTATATTTATGTTTCTGTGGTATAAGTCAGTGCTTCTAACCTGTAAGCAGGTGTCGTGGTCAATTTTGGGCACCTCAATGCAAGAAGGCCAGTGGGGTGCTGGAGTGGGTCTAGAGAAGGGGCTTTGTAGTATTAACATTGCAGTTATGTTTTTTGCTTTGTTTTTTAATTTGTTTAAGATTTTAACCATGAAAAGGGGTGGGAAGATGAATATGAGTTTTCTTCCTTCTAATTATCCTTTCTTAATCTGACTGCAGGGTCAGTCAGCACTGGAACTGTGGAAGGAAGAAGACAAGAAGATCCTGCAGCAGGAAGATCAAGAGGTTTAAGTTGAAGCTTAAGTGGTTTGAAGAGACAGATAATCAGCTGTCTTTTCCAGAGGCAGGCACTAAATACAAACCACACCATTGTGAACTGACACGTGGCTTAAAAAATAGAACATGAAAATTTTGTGCAAATATCTAATGCCTTCCACTCTGTCTGGGTTTTGGGCTTAAATTTTGGTCTGTTCTGTTTGGTTTATTCAGTTATTGTTGAGCACTGAGCATACATTTCTTGCACAATTTAGCCCAAGTGGGTGCTATAAAGTCCCTTGATGTTATCTGTGAGAAAATATTCTATCTTCAGCCCATCTGAGTGCTGAGACATCTGTGTTTTACAGTGTGTCAGCATTGTGCTGTACCTGGCAGAGGAGCTGTGGTTTGCAATTGGGATGCCTCTGGATTCTGAAATCTTTCTGGAGCCTGGGAATGGATACTAACAGAAGGATGTGCATACAGATGTCTGTGTAAACATGTGATCTTTTCATGTGGGCTTGGGAAAAACATGCCCTGATAATGGCCGCATTTACCTCAGTTTGGGTATCTCTTTAGTTTATTCTGAAGGTGTTTTAGTTTGGAGATAAGCATGCTTGTAGAGCTTCTTATTGAAATACTGACAGAACACAACTGTAGAAAGGTGATGGTTTGAAAGCTACAGAAAAAAATATGATCTAGAAATTGAAACCAAAACTCCAGTTATTTAAAATAGTCTTAAGCGTAGAAAGACTGCATTCAGACACCACACCTGTGTAGCACTCAGCTGAAGTGCTGTCCTCTTCATATGAAAACATAATGTCATGGTAGCACATCTGAAATGCTCTCTAAAGATGATTATTCATAACATGGAACACTTTTAACTGAAAACATGTTTTTATTACCATAGGAAAATGAGAAGACAATAGCTGAACTCACAGACAGACCTGGAGCTCCTCATCTGACCACAGTGGAAGGAGCTCAATGAGAGCAGATAATCTGAGGTGAGTGCTTAGGGAGAACAGAGAGATGACCAGTGCCCTGTGCTGCTTCTTATCTTCCAGGTTTTCATGTCTGAAGTCCTTTAAAGTCAGATTCCATTGGCCTTTGATAATGTAACTTCAGGTTTTAGAGTGACAAGCCTGTTGAATTAAACTACAGGTTTAGGACAGACCAGTAAAATTAAGGTGTATAGACTTGTACTCTTGGGACTGGATCCTGGCTTGTATCAGGAATAGCACGGTCAGCAAGAGAAGGGAAATTCTTATGCCCTTGTACTCAGCCCTTGTGAGGCTTCATCTTAAATACTGTGTTCAGTCCTGGGCTCCTCATTACAGGAAAGACATGGAGATGCTGAAACAGGTCCAGAGGAGAGCTACTAAGCTTGTAAGGGAGGCAGTGGAGGTTTAGATTGGATCTTAGGAAGAAATTCTTTACAGGAGTGGGGAGGCACTGGAAGGGCCTTCCCTGAGAGGTGCTGGAGTCCCCATCCCTGGAGGTGTTGAAGAACCGTGTAGCCATGGTGCTTCATGCCCTGCTAGAGTGGCAGCATGGAGAGGGTTATTTTGTGGTTTTCAATGGATCAAGTATTGAGGTTTTTTTTTGGTCTGGGGATGGTTAGACTCGGGAATCTAGGAGGTCCTTTGCAACCTGTGATTCTGTGACTATACCACTCTCAGAATTGTTCTTCTGAAGCTGTACTTCACTCGGTTACTGTCATAGAAGTTGGATGATAAGCTTTATTGTATTTTCTTGAATGGAAACACACCTCATGACATGGATTAATACTGACCTGTCTGTTGTGGGTCTTTTATCTGGTTTTTTCTTTTTTTTTTCCTTGTTCAGTGAATGCTGACAGATTTTCTCTTTCTGCTCTTTTTTTAGAGTAGAACAGATGTAATGGCAGAAGCAGAAGAAAGCTCTGAACTGATCTGAAAGCAGTAAATGTGTTTTCTGCTCATCCTGAAGTTTAATAGTTCATATGTTTTCTGTTCAGAACCTGTTGTGTTTCTGTTGCTGTGTTTTCTGGTTGTTTGTGGAAAGGCTGTTATTTCTGGCATGTGAAGCTCCTTGTTTACTCTCAGACCGTTGCAGGGAGCACAGCTGATTCGCAGGAGGAAGGCTGCAACTGAAACAAAAGCAGTAAATGTATTTTCTACTTATTGCCCGCTGGTTCTTGAAGTGTAACTATAATAATTACAATGAACGTACAACTGAATCTTGTTTTTAGATTATAATGTCCACAAATTGAGAAGTAACCTGTGTCCAGTTACATTTACTGTCCAGTTGTGTTGACTGTGAACATTTCAGCCATCGCACAGCCTTGGCATTTAATTAGGAATTGCTGATCTCAATTCCAAGAGATGCCTTGCAGCCTGTATCTTTCATTGTCTCCTTTCCTTAGGTGTCTGTCTGGTTCTGCTGCGTGTGTGTCCGCTAGAGTGCGTCCTCAGCATACACACTGCTGGCTCCCTTCCTCAGAACCCTCCATGCAGCGCCTTCTGTTGTTTTGTTCCAGCTCCTTTCTCTGTGATTTCTAAAGGGTGAAAATGAAATGGTTTAGCGATTCATTTGCTGTTGTGTTATGTGCACAAGACAAAAGTTGTTCAAATGTTGTTTAGAGAGAGTCCCATGTTTTCAGGATTTGATGTGCAAAGGCTTGGGGTGTTGTCACCTTCCTCAGCCTCACAAGAATTCTTAAAATGGGTAAGGGATCAGAGGGTGAGCAGTTCTTGACTCAGTGAGGTACAAAGCAGCCTGCAGTTAAGTTGGAGATGACGTTCACCATGAAGATCACTTCTGCTTGGCTGTCCAAGCCTGCAGAGAAGTTCAGGCACCTTAAAATCATTCTTGCCTTCTTGTGAACTTGAAACTTCTTTGATGTCTAGTTAGCTAGAGCCAGGATCAGGAACAGAACAGAGGAGCAGGGACTGTGTTCTTACTGCACATGATGTCATTTCTGAAGTGGTAATATGATTTAACCTCTGCATAAAAATCTGGGATTCTATATAGAAAAAACAGTGCGGTTACCTTGCATGTAACGTCAGCTGCAGCTTGCATTCTCATCAAATATGCTTTTGTAGAAGGAAGATGATGGAATTCATAGGCAGATGGTGGAAACTGTCACTGAAAATGAGATGCTCAACACTGACAGGAGATTTATGAAGTTGTCATTTTTCCTTTCTTTGAAATGGAAGCAGATTTGCCGAGGCTGCAGTCAGACCCTTGTACAGATCCTTCAGAGAATGTGCTGGTAGTAACATGCCCATTCACAGCTGTTCTTATTCCAGCAATGCTAAAGTATTAGGATGCAAACAGATATGAAGCCCAGCATAGGACAAAGTGAATCAGATTAACTGTCACCTGCAGACAAAGATGGACACTTGGCTCTGCAATGTGAGAAGCTTTGCTACAAAAAGCCCATGTTGCGGCAGGCGTGGTTTAGTGTTGTAACAAAAGGCTTTACAGAGTCAGTGCCCTCTCCTTATAATGCGTAGTTTTCCTTCATAGTCTAAAGGAAATAACTTACCTCTTCGCAAGTAAAAGTTTTATGCAGTAGTTTGTGATAGGAGTCAAACGAATCAGTGTGGATTAAACGTAAAGCTGAATTCCTTGGAGCTTTGCTAAAGCAGTTTACTCTAGAAGATTCTACGTCATAAATAACCATGTTCACCAGGGCCTGTGTGGAGATGCTGAGTGCTTTCATTTTACCTTTAGCCATGGGGAACCCAGCATCAATGGCCATTTTAGAAAGAAACTCTAGATTTCCAGTCCCTTAGGTGAACTTTTTGACTGTATGTAAAGGGGTTAATGAAGGGGGAGGTGAAAAAAACAGTGATTACATTAAACATGTAATTATTAATGCCGAGCATGTTGGTGTTACCACCCGAAAGCAAATCCACCAGCAAATGCTCAGGTTATGTAATAAGTGGAGAAGGTTGCTGTTAGATTTGTGTTGGTTAATCTTATTTGAGTTGTTATCTATGACAAAGGCTGTACTGATGTCTCTGTGCTGACACAGAGCATGGTGCTATCATCATTATCAATCAAAACTCATTTCACATCTGGCATAATTTAAAATGTCAGTGTTCTTTAAGCACTGAAGCCTGAGTTCATTCATATTCAGGAATTCCATGCCAGAGTTATCCAAATGATCTGACCCTTGCTAAGGAGTGTTTGGATGTAGGGCTCTTTCAACAGGCTCTCCAAGGAGACTTTGCTGTGCTATGCATGTGTCTTTCTCATGGATCTCAGCAGAAGTCACTATTGTAAAGGATTTTTTTCCCCCCATAGTCTTGAGAAAGTGAAAGCCAGGTGATTTGAGTTGCCACTGGTGTTTGGGTTCAGCCAATTGTTTTCTGGACAAGAGAAAGTACTCAGTGGTTCCTCTATAATTTAGATGGTAATTAACAGATTCCAGATAAAGAAATTCATTTTTCCTGGGGGAGAAGGAGGAAGCACGTCTGAACTCGATCAGAATCTTGGTTAGTCTGTTTTTCCTAATGAACTGAATCATATTTTCATCTCTGTAAAAAGGTGATTGCTGCTGTTTTGTGTAAAAAAAATCTGAGGTAAAACAAGGTAGTTTTCCCAGGATTTCCATTTTGTTTTCACTAGAATGGCTGTGGTTGAAATCACAAGAGGATGGATTGCTATACCAACAAGAGCATGAATTCTACCCCCAGAAGCTGTGACAGAATTGATTGACTCAAGCTACACGTAGGGAAAGAAAGAAAACAAGCTTAGTTATTTTAGGAGGGTGTCAGGGAGAAGTTTGGACAATAACCTGCTCTTGTTGCTCAGCTTCCAGCCACGTTCCTGGGAGTGTGTGGGGCTGCTCCAATCATTCCATTCCATTTCCACTCCACCTCCTGGCTGGCTGTTCTTCCCCAAGCGACTGGCTGCCCACAGACACACCTGTATTTGGTTCATTATCATCTTAAGCAACTGTGGTTTTGCCACCGGTGTGTTTAGTAGATAAGTTGGAAAAATGCTATTTGTTTAGCTGATAATTGTAACCCTGGCAACAGGACCTGTTGGTTGTTTCATTGTAAACCTCACTGCACTAAAAAGTTACAGTTGTGAGGCACTGACAGCTGAACATTTCTGGGGCTGCCAGGTTCTGAGACAGCTGTTCCTCAGCATTTTTTCAGTGGGCACACAAACGATGAAACGCTGCACAGTATTTCAGTGCCATGCACAGGGCAGCCTTGAATAGGTTCAAGTACTACTGCATCCAAAATCTGACAATGAATTTCAAATCCTAGTTTTATGTCTGTATGGAGAATGTTTTAGTTCCTACGAAGATGTGGTCTGTACCCCCTGAATGCACTGGCAAGGCTCTCACAGGACTCCTATGAAACATCCATGCCAGCTGCGTGGGAATACCCCTGTGTGTCTTCATATAGTTGCACACTGAAATCACTTCACTGACGGTGCTTCTGAGGAGTTATGGAATCCCAGTGACAAATTGTGAGGTGCTGCAGAGGGGGAGAGACAGCAAAACACAACTCATCACCCTGAACCTCCCAGAGCTTTGTTCTCCAGCTGATGGCACTGAGCCATTGGCAGCAGCTGGGAAGTAGTTAATAATAAACAGCAGTGCAGGCTCATCATTAGTTTTCTCATTAGCCAAGACATGGAATAGATGATGTTGTAGAGGAGTAGGTTTGCAATGGGTACCTGGTTCAATACGGATTGTCAAAAGCAGAACATGGGACCTTTCACTGTCTGTAGCTTTTAAAATGTTTGGGTCAAATGCTGCTTCAAAGAACCGAGAGGTAGATAGGATGCTTATGGCAAGGTCTGCCCTGTTCTGTTTTCTGGTTGACTTCTTGGCTAACTGTTGGGAGGCCAAAGGCAAAACTGGTGTTTAATTACAAGCAGTGTGTATGTAAGAAAGGGGCAGTAGCAGTGACGCTGTAAGCTGTCAGCCTCAGAAGCTAGAAACAACCCTCTGCTTAGTGAATGAACTAAGGAAAGTGCTGCTCAATTCATACCAATCACTGATTCCTTACAGAAAAGAGAGTTCACAGAATCACAAAATTATTAAGGCTGGAAAAGGAGGCCTCTAAGATTATCAAGTCCAGCTTGTGACTTAGACCGGTCACACATCAGCTAGACAGGGCACAAAGGGCCACTTTCAGTCTGTCCTTAAACACCTCCAGGGATGGGGACTCCACCACTGCCCTGGACAGTCCATTCCAATGTCTAACCACCCTTTCCATGTTAGGAAGGGCTTCCTAACACCTAACCTAAACCTCCCCTGGCAGGCCATGCCTTCTTGTCCTATCACTAGCTGACTGGGAGAAGAGCCTGATGCCCACCTGTCTACAATTTCCCTTCAGGGAGTTACACAGAGAGAAAAGGTTCCCCCTGAGTCTCCTCCAGGCTAAACACCCCCAGCCTCTCCCTATCAGACTTTCCCTCCAGTCCCTTCCCCAGCATTGTTGCTCCTCTGGACCTGCTCCAGCTCCTTAATCTCTTTCTTGAAGTGAGGGGTGCAGAATTGCCTCCAGTACTTGAGGGGAGATCTCTCCAGTGTACAGAGGGAAAATGACATCCCTAGTCCTGCTGGCCACACTATTGCTGATAGAAGCCTGGATACCATTGCCCTTTTGTGTCACCTGGGCGCCCTGCTGGGCAACCTTCAGCTGGTTGTGAAGCAGTACTGCCAGGTCCCTCTCTGCCAGGCCCCTCTGCCAGGCTGGTCATCTTCCAGTCTGTAGCTGCAGGGGGTTACTGTGGCCAAAACTCCTGCCCTTGGCCCTGTTAAACCTTAACTAGAAGATTGTTACACACAACTTTCTCGCAGAAACTCTGGGGCTATGTGGTTCTTTTTGCATAATGAGTAGACAGTCAAGAAGAATACAGGGAATGAGAAACCTCTAGTTGCATGGCTTTGTTATTGATCACATTATTTTGGCTACAGCCATTAAAAGACCCTCTTTTTTCTTGTTTTCAGTGGTGGTCATCCTGCATGTGATTTAAACACGCTGTTTAAAAGGGTGTTACTTCACACTTCCCACAATAAGCACTCTGTTGGAGAAGCCATGGTGTAGGCAACATGACTCAGGTGTGCACTCGCCCAGTCCATGTAAGAGATCTTAACAACAAGCAGCAGGCTCTGTGATACTATCTATCTTCAAAGTTTGGAGAGTAATTAGAGTGATCTAAGGTTGGATAACCCAGAGCAATCTTTAAGTACCTTCATTGAGTTATCATCATGATTAAGTGCTTTCAGGCATCCTAGGGTGTCACACTGCTTGTGTAGAGATGGAGAAAGTAATCAAAACAATGCCTTATGCTGCAGACAAATCTCTTTCTATATATTTATCCATATGAAAACAAATGTGTGCAGAGACTAACTAGAAGAAATCTTGAAGCTTGTAGTTTGTTTCGGGCAAAGGCCTTCTCCCCCTGTACTGGGCACTGGTAAGGTCTCACCTTGAGTACTGGGGGCAGTTCTGGGCCTCTTGCTTCAAAATTGAGGTACTGGAGGAGGCCCAGAGGAGAGCAACAAAGCTGGTGAAGGGACTGGAGAGAAAGTCTTAGGAAGTGAGGCTGAGGGACCTGGGGGTGTTTAGCCTGGAGAAGAGGAGGCTAGTGGAGACCTTATCACTCTCTAACTACCTGAAGGGAGGTTGTAGACAGGTGGGGGTCAGGCTCTTCTCCCAGACAACTAGCAATTGGACTGGAGGGCAGGGCCTGAAGCTGTTCTAGGGGAGGGTTAGGTTGGATGTTAGGAAGCCCTTCCTCATGGAAAGGGTGGTCAGACCCTGGAATGCACTGCCCAGGGCAGTGGTGGAGTCCCCATCCCTGGAGGTGTTTAAGGACAGCCTGGCTGTGGCCCTTAGTGCCCTGGTCTGGACAATGTGTTGATGTCAGGTCATGGGCTGGGCTGGATGAGCTCAGAGGGCTTTTCCAGCCTCAATAATTGTGTGATTCTGTGAAAAAAACAGTGATTATCACAATGAAATGGTGAGATTGCCCAAAGATTTTCTGGTGAGACTGCAGTTTTCTACTTCATATCGTGTCTGAGTAGGAATCTTCACAAGTGTGTCCTGACTATCTGCATTGATATTTACCAAGTGCCATCCATCCACATGCTTGTGCAGGGTGATGCTCCATACTCTTCACCTGTTATCTAATGATTCCTGATTTGGCAGATGTCTAAGAATATTGTAGTCTGTGCTTTATTGTAGGCTTGTTTACCCCAAGCTGCTAAACGACTAGTTGCAGCAAAATCTTTCAGACATCAAGAGGAGATAATGTTGTTTGTTGTTTGCTCATGTGTTTGCCCAGGTGAGTTATGTAAAATTGTTTCTTGAGTGGCAGGCTCCCCTGGCTGCGCCAGCCCTGGTAAGGTCAGGCTGGGGGATTTCTGTAAGATGTGACCAATTCAATCACTCAGTTTGCAGTTTCTTGTGGACCTCAGAGCCCCAGAAACATATCTGAGCTCTGATGGTTGCAGCATTTCATAGAATCATAGAATCATTAGGGTTTGGAAAGAACCTCAAAAGATCATTTCTGAAAGGGCTTTGAATAACCCACAGATAGGAGCTGTGAATGGTCATATGTTGTATCTTTTCCTCCAGATAGCTGTCAAACCTGTTTCTGGAGCTCACAGCAGTCACACAAGATGGATATTAAATCCTGCTATCTGCTATTTAATAGATTAGTAGATGTGTTTGCCTCTATCAAGCAGTCAGAGTGGATAAATATTTTCCTTACAAGGGTAAAAGAGGCTCATCTACAAATGTCAGTGATGGTTTCACACACAGTACATCTGCAGGGTAGATTTTGGAGGGGTTTTGATTGCTAAATCTTTTAGAAAAGTCATTTTGGTCCTATACCATGTGAGAGAAATGTCTCTGCTGGCATTACAGAGCTGGAAAAGGGCAGAAGTGCCTGAATTTAACCTAATGTTCTTTGTCAGGAAGCCAGAATTTACGAATTCCACAACTGTTCTTGCAGATAGGTCCCTGAATCCTGACTTCATGTACCGGAGTCAATATTTGTTTCAAAGTCCAAAGACCACCTGTACTGTAAACATCTATGAAACACTGCAGCAAAACCTCTTGGGGAAATGGCTGTTCATATGCACCAGTCCTAAGGCACTGGGGAAATCCTAATGGTTTACATATGCACACTAATAATGTCACAAGACACATGTAAGCAGCTAGTGGAGGTTGTTTCTGAGGTGCTGTGATGGGGTTGAGTCTGGACAGGTGACCAAACCTGTCACTGACAGCAAGAAGTCCTGACTGGTCCTGAGGAATAAGCCCTGGCCATGTATGTGTGTCTGATGGTCAGGGCAGGTAAGGTTTGTGCTTTGTCACCTATCTGATGATAACAGCAGCACTTGGAAAAATATCCATGGAAAACACATAGATGGCCTTCTGCAAGGTTAGAGGGAGGCCATTTCTAAGGGAAGACTTTTCCGTTCCAGTCTAAGGCTTAACTTTAGCAATGAATGGGTTAATGGATTCAATTTAGCATGATAGGATGTCTTCATTTAACCCATCTCCATGGCTAAACCATGTAGCTGTTTTATCACCCAGTGACCCCTCCCCAATCCAGAAGCATGACTGGGAAAGGGGGACCCAGATGAAGGAATGAAAATGGATTTAGTGAAATAACCAAACTGACATCAAATGCCAATATACAAACTTATATTCACTCAGTCCAGTTAACACACAGCAGCCACAACATACAGGATAGGTGTCTTCAGGGCAAGGGTGAGGAGCAGCATTAGAGGAAGCCCAAGCAGGAGACTCCTTTCCCCAGCCAAGTTCCCCCTTTATAGTTGAGGGTGAGGTTTAAGGTCTGGGATGCATCTGTAGCCAGCTCTGGTGGCTGCCATGGCTGACTCCAAAGGGTAACAGCTGGGATTCTGCCCCAACAAAATCAGGACAGAGCTAAGGAGCAAAATGAAAGTTATTAGGAGCAATAATTTATTAATATGTTATTGTTTAGGAGTAATAATTGAAGTTATACACTGCTATTTTGAAAACCCCTTTTACTGTGTGAGGAGAAGATGGGATAGCACTCCATTCTGTGCAATCTCTTATGGGGGACCCTAGGAATCTGTGATGCTGTTGTAACAAGGCCCCACATAAAGCATGGAAGACAAACTAGTGCTTGTACATTGCTCTGCAGAGGAGAACCTGCCAAAGACTGGCAGAACTAATTAGATACCAGTATGGTTTAATGCTGGTTAAACGAAGAAATAGGAACCAATCATTGGAAGGAAAACCTTAAACTTCAACTAGTCTTGCTGGTTTCCCACAATTTCTGGTACAATGATGCTAATATATGAAAAACACTTACAAAACACTCTTTTATATTGGTGGTTAATGCACAGAGAAATTACATGTCCTGCTGTGAGGTGCTAAGACAGCCTGTGTTTGTAATCAGAACCTTAAGGACTGATCTCTGAGCTGACATAAACTTCTAGGGCTTCTGTTAAGTGAATGAATAAAAATTATGTTCAACAACACCTAGAGTTCCCATTCTTAGGAGATAGTGCTCCCAGTGCAAATAGTACCAAATGGTACCCCAAGCTTGAGTGAAAGCAGAATTTGTCCCGCACAGGAGCTTTAATTGTTCCTTAGAAAGAATTCCATGTTGCTACTTCTAGAGATGTGGTGGAGGCCCCATCCCTGGAGCCAATCAGGTCAGGCTAGATGGGGCTCTGGGCAATCTGGTCTGGTGAGAGACGGCCCTGCTTCTTGTAGGAGGGTTTGGACTAAATGGCCTTTGGAGGTCTCTTCCAAACCTATGATTCTATGTTTAAGGCTCTAGCATGTGTTACTTTCCGTGAGCAACCTGTTCAAGTGGGTCCTGCTTTAAGCAGAGGGTTGGACCAGAGACTGTCCAGTGTCACACACTCTGTGACTCAGTGATATGTCAGAACAGAGAAACTGAGGTCCATCGGCTGCAAAAAGGACAAGCATTTGGGAGAGGAGCAAAAGGAATTGTTATATCTGACACTGCTAATGGAAGAACCTGGAAAGACTTCTTAGGGAGTGGTAGGGGACGGAGGTGGCAGATGCAGCACAGGATCTCTCTGAAGCTGCAGTAACTGTGGAGTATATTACAGAGTCCTCACCAAAGAATTGCTGATTGTTGAATTGATATTCACTCAAAAACCTGTGAGAAAACTCAGGAATCCAAGGGCTCAATTGCTGATCATAGTGTGTAGGAGGTCCCATGCTCTGAAGAAGGTGAAAGGTGATATGAGACAGCAAATGCTGGGTGATGAACACCCATCTCAGAATAGGTACTGCCTCCTTTTCTTATACAGTCACAACTGTTTCCTCTGACCACAATATTTATTTTACCCTGAGTGTTTACAGGCCAGTGAAATTCTACACCTGCACGTGGGAGAGGCCTTGGGCCCCTCTCCTTTTCAGCTAATAGCAGATAAGAGGTAAGAGTTCTGAAGCAGGTGGGAGCTCTCTGATGTTCAAGCTCTGTTGCTGGGACCAGGCTTGCCATTCTTCATGCAAAGGAAACAAACCCAGCTAAACAATTTATGCTGCCAGTCCCTATAAAACAACACGAATCCACCAAAGTGAAGCGTACCGGGGAAATGCAGACTTTGCCCCAACACACCAAAAAGCCCCCAGAGACATCCCCATGAGCTTTGCCTAAATGAGTGCTCATTTCCAACAGGAACTACTCTAGAGAGTAGCAAAATAAAAGTTGTTTCTGTGAGCACCTGGAAAACTTTTACTTCCACAAGCATAAACTAGGAGTAAATTCCTTGTGTGATTCTGCAAAGAACAGGAAGATAAGAAACTTAAACAGTTAACTTCAGTAAAATAAGTTGCATTTGATGATGCAGTTGACAGAACAGAGCAGAACTATTTATGTAAGTGCTTTACTCTGGGTTTCTTGTATGCAAGTAGTATTTCAGCTTGCTGTTAAAGTCATAAAATCATAGATTGGCCCAGGCTGGAAGCGATCTTCATAGGGCATGTAGTCCAACATTCCTGCAGTGAGCAGGGACAGCCTCAAGTAGATCAGGTTGCCCAGAGCCTTGTCCAGCCTCACCTTGAAGATCTCCATGAATTGGGCCTCGACTATCTGCCTGGGCAACCTGTCCGAGCATTGAGAGTCTGTGTCTGCTGCTGTTGACAGTGATGGTATTGTAGCTCTAAGTTACTGTGAAGGGTGTGATCTCTACAGTTTGAGTCATGATTCTTTGCATTTGGAAGCTGTGGTGAGAGAGACAAACTACTCACTCTGAGCAGTATCCCATGGGTGAATCTAGTCATGTAGAAGTTCATCAGAGTTTGAACAGTCTGAACAAGAGGAGGCTGAGTGGAGACCTCACCACTCTCTACAGCTACCTGAAAGGACTTTGTGGAGAGGTGGGTGCTGATCTCTTCACACAGGTGATCAGTGATAGAACAACAGGGAAAGCTTCAAACTGCACCGGGGAGGGTTAGGCTGGACATGAGGAACAATTTTTTCACAGCAAGAGCAGTCAGACACTGGAACAGGCTGCCCAGGGAGGGGATTGAGTCCCCATCTTTGGATGTGTTGAAAGGTCATTTCAATGTGATGTTGAGGGATCTGGTTTAGGGATGAACTATACAGAGTAGGGTTTGGCTTAATGATCCCAAGGGCCTTTTCCAACTGGAATGATTCTATGTTTTCCTCCTCACTCTAAAGAAGTCACCTAAAGGTTATCATGGTGGTGAAACTGCATGAGTGAATGAGGCTGCACCTGGACTGCTCATAGGCAGTATAGATAAACACTTGGAGCAATACAGACGAGGAGTGTTATTTTTACATCACGATTGTCTTTCTTTAGTCTCATTTCAAAGAACAGGGGTCCTACTGACTGATTGGATTCTGCCATCTCCTGAATAAAGGTCACAGAATATAGGCAAAGAATAGTTGATTGAACAGTGAGCCTGTTACATCAATGACTGAGCCATCAGTGCTCCTAGCTGCTCCGTGTTACTGATAATAGAAAACAGTATTTTAGTATCACAGTCTCCCTCATTATTTTTTTTTGGCTTTGCCTGGGCAGAAGATCTGTGCCAAAAAGACATGATGGTAGAACACTCTCTTACCTGTTTTACAAATATTTAACAGGTCAGATTGTCTGGGAAGAGAAGCCAAATTACACATTACCTAACCATGTGGTGGTCTATAGTTGGTCACAGATGTCCTACAAGAGAACACACTGAGGTGCTTCATGACCATGAAGCAAATTGATAGTAAACCCTCAGCTAGGAGCAGTTCAAAGAGCAGGTTTTATACAAATGGTGTGAGATGCAGCTGCACAACATTTCTAAAGCAGTTATCAGAGAGGCTGTTTTAACCAAGGGACAACCCAGAGGTCACCCCAGAGGTCACCCCAGAGGTCTCAAAGACATTTCACTAGCCAGAAGAGGGTCCAAAATGAGGAACTGTACACTCAAAATAAAGAACAGACCTGCAAACTCAGTACTTACGAGTGGCAAGTTCCTGGCACCCTACAGTATTGTAAGAGCTTGGGGTTTCTTACTTTTACATGGGATAAGAGGATTATGTGAGAGGCCCATTGGCTGCATCCTGTTTAGGTGGTACCTGGAAAACAGCAGTGCTGGTTCTCACATGACAAATTTCTCTCCCTAAAGGCACTGAAAGCAAAGAAAAAACAAAACCAGAAGTAAGAGAGAGTGGAACTTGCAGACAGAAAATATTGCAGCTTGTCTGCTTTTGCTGTGGGATTGTTTGTAGATTCAGACTAAAAACTCCTAGATGCACAGGAAGTGTTTTTGTCCATGAGTCCTATTCATTCTCATCGTGTCTTTCTGGGCTTCCACAGAGGAAAGAAAATTGTAATAAATAGAGTGAATGCTCATCACTGCTGTTCTGTTGCTTGAAGAGTTTGTGTCATTTTTAATGTTACCCATTAACTAGGGTTAATGTAATTGGTTACTCTTTACTCTTCTTTTTTTTTCAAGAACTACTATTTTTCTGGGTGATTTAATGTGTGATTGGTTCAGACTGGGGTAGAATCTTCCCGTCAGTGTGTTGATGACAGCTCACTCCCCAGAGGAAGCTGTAACGTGGATACAACGTGTAAATTCTGCCTTTGTAACTGCAGCTAGCAATTTTCATCCTGTGCAATGGGTCATGTACAGCAGACTGCCAAAGGAATACCTTTGGAATTGACTGCTTTATGTTGACAGTAGTTAGAGAGGAGCCAGTGCTGCAGCAGATTGCTGGTGAACATTGACAGGCAGTGGTTATTGTTTTCAGGAAAGTAGGCAGGAAAGGGAAATTCTAATGAATTACTACATAGCAACGCAGAAACCAAGAAGCCACGTAAAGTGATCCTGTAAAATAACACTAACCAAGGTTTTCAAGTAACCTAAGGCATGTTTGAAACTGAACTGATAAGGGTTAAATGGCCTTGGAACAAGCAGCGTGTTGCTCACTCCAACGCCTCAGGTACTCTTTGATTTAACGAGTATGATTTAGTGTTCAACAAAGTCAAGGCATATTTTAATTTTGGTAGAGCAATGATTTGGTCTCAGACCAAGACCAAAGTGCATTCTGTAAAGGACTTAAGAATAATTATGATTGTTTAATGGTGCAGTAGTGCTGTGCTTGTTCTGGCTCGGCCCCATGGGGATTTTTGTATACTGTCTCTAAAGACCCCTACACCCACAAAATGCCACCTGTCTTCATAGCCGTCACAGCTTCAGCAGAGTATACAGATGATTCAGATATGGCAGTTAACGGATATCTAAGGGTTATGAAATATTATCCAATCATATCATACAAAAAGAGAGTTAAAATGGGTCAGAATGAATAAACGAGAGGACAGAGGCAAAGCAAAGCGAAGGCTGAAGGGAGAGGTCTGCACAAATGAGAAGCACTCCTCATGATAGATCTTACCAGATGTTTTGTGTCTCAGATGTGTGTGAAGAATGTTTGAAAATTAAATGCAATATACTTCAGGAGAGGATTCTGCTTTTCCAGAGAGACAGGTCAAAAGGAAATACACTCAAATGATGCAGAACAAACTTCTTCCAGTCTCTCACAAGGGAAGACTAGATTTTCAGACTTTTTATCCATCCCTGTAAAACCACGACACACACTTGGAAGCACAACATAGATCCCAAGGGAGAGGCAAAACAAGGAGGCAGCTGACCTGAGCAGTCACCAGTTCTCCTGCATTACTCCACACACAGCTGAGCTGCTAAGGTAACCAACCTTGCACAGGTTGACTCCAGAATGCTTCCAAGAACTGAGTTAATGAGTGAAATATCCAAAAGTTAACTAACTCCCCTACCAAGAAATGGGCTCTTCCATTTTACTCACATGATTATCTGGGCACTTTCACTTTTCCATATATAGGAGCAGCTCAGGGACTGACAGCTCAGGCTAGGTAGGGATACAGACTCCGGGCACATGCCTACTCCTTGTGTGCATTCCCAGATGCAGGCACATGCTGACTTCATACATTGAAATTCAAGTTAGCCCAAGAGGTAGGGAGTGAGGATAGCAAGAGTCCTGCCAATAAAGACCCTTCTCCTTTAAGAGAAGGCACTGAAGATAGATAGACCTCTTCAACAGCCAGTTACAATAATTCATCAGGAAAAGCATCGCCGTCATGAATGGGCCAGTGGATGGTTTATGTGATTACACGCTGGACGATGAAGGGGCTTTCATGTTCACGTCGGAGTCGGTGGGAGAAGGACATCCAGGTAAGAAACCAGCTCTGGCAAATGCCTGAAATGAGTAACATTTTCACTTCTTATTGCAGAAGTTATTTGTAACTAAGTTCTTTTCCCTTTATTTCTGTTGGACCTCGGCCACACAGGCTGCAGAACTGTGAGAACCAGGGTGCTTCCAACAGGAGTTCACTGTGCTTTTGCAGGGTGTGTGTAATGCTGAGGAGGACACTGGGGTTTGAAGTTGCTGCTCCTCTCTTTCCATCCCATTTTCTCTGAACATTGCTGGGGAGACACTGTTGCATCTCTGATAGAATCAAGTGTCACGTATGGCTAAGAATGCACTGCTTGCTTCTCAAGTTCCTCATCTTTATGGACTTGGTGAACCTGTCCTTGCATACATGCTGTGCCCTGAAATTGTCACCCCCAGCAGGACTATCTCTAAGCAGGCTATTTTAAAGCCTGGAAAAGCAATGGTCCTGTGGCAAAGCTGCTGATGTCACCCCCACCCAGGTCCATAATCTGAGGCAATATAGGGAATGGCTTGAGCAAAGGGTGGACAGTTATTTGCTAAACTTTATGTATGGTCAGCAGAGCTTAGTTCAGTGTTAATGATAACAAGTGTCTGTCTGCCGTAAACACAGACCTTGTGTCAACAGCAAGTGTTCCCCTGAGTGAGGCCAGGGGACAAGAGGCTGGTTGATGTCCTAAAAAGTGTTTATTCTAGGAACTGAGTTGTTGTTCCGTACCTCTGGCAATAAGGCTTCTGCAGGTCTGTACTTGTGTTATGTGCCTACATCTTGAATGGATGGAACGACAGCAAAGAATAAAAAGGCCAATGATGCAAAATGAATGTCTCAAATACTGACACTTTTCTGTAATATTTACTTATTACTGCAGATCAAATCCATGGCTGATGCAATTGAGTGCCTATCTGTCAAAGTCAAGGCAGCTACATCGGGTTCAACCAGCTGGGGTTCTTTGAGATGTAACGTAAGCACAGAATCACAACTCTGTGTCCCTGGGACACAGGTCCCATCAAATTTATCCAGCATCTGGAATGCAATGATGTTTCACAAGAAAGATAACATTTTAAATAGATGACTGTATCTCCAAAGACGACAGGCCATGATTTCTGTTGCTCTAATCATTATTTTTAATCCCCTTGGGGCAATAATAGATAAGTCTCAGAACAGGGAGTGTTCAGCTGTCCCCAGGCTTGGCTGTGTCCCTTGATTTCTTGCTTTACCAGCTCTTTTTGTCTGGTCTCTTGCTTTAGAGTTTGACTGGTTCCTTAGCTCTTGTTCCCATTCCCTTCTTTAATTCCAAACACACCACTGGTCCTCAGTTCACCTTCCTCCAAACCCCATGAGGGTTGTCTTCTCCCTGTGCTCACACTTGTGGAGTGCATGAGCAGCCTCTCACCTGGCAGAGCTGGCAGGGCTGGGCACTGCCAGATGCCAACTGGCAGCCGGCGAGGCTGAACACGAAGGCAGTGGGAAACGGAAAATTACTCAGACCTTTGCTTGCACTTTCTCAAACATCCTGGTCTTCTCTAGGGTACAGACAGCCCAGGGACCTGTGACAAAGAGAAGGTACAAATTTCCCAGATCAAGGGAGGACAGGCTGACAGCAAGTGATTGGGATGTCCTGCAGGTCTTTTTTGGTGAGCACAGCCCCAAACAAGTCTCAGCAATACCTCCCGCTTCTGCCAACAAACTGGTCTCTCTCACATCCCTCTTGGTGGTTTTACTCAGGAGGTGTAGGCATACAATTAGGTTTCTTATCACCCAGAAAAATCTCTGCTCTTTCTTAAAATGAGACCAAATGTCTGGGCTTGCTGACATTATCCAAAGCACTAGAATTGTATTGTGAGTCCTCAGTTCCTCTGTTTGATACCATATGGGTAATTTGTGTGTTCTTGATTGCTTCTCTTTTGTATGGGATAGTAAAGTGTTGCTAGAGGGCATTGCATGAAGTAAGGATCCTGAACCAGATCTTTGTCTGGTGGAAATCTGAATTGTTCTAATTCTATTAGCTGAGGACTGGGCACTTTAGCAGAGACCTCCTGCTTAGTAAACAAAGCAGCAGAAATTATAGGTTTATTTATTTGGGTAGACAGAGAACTGCAGTGCCTGAGAGCTGTGTGTCACTAGAAAGCTCAAATTCCATAGAAGCAAGTGGTAGCTGGTAATAATTAACACAAAGGTATTGCCTAACTTTCCCAAAGCCTTCATAGAAGACTGTTTAGCCCTTCTTCTCCATCCAACATCTTCAATAGCATTTGGGAATTCCTTCCAGGTCTTTAGTCTTGGCATTTAGTAGGGCAAATCCAAACTCTCTGAAGACATAGTTACGGTGACTTCACTTCAGTACAGACACGTGGAGAGCTTTGTCCAGCAGTGCCTGTCTGTGCCGCATAATTTGGTGATTTGACAAGCATCATGTGTCCTCTGACCCACAGTGTCTTACAGCTGCATGAACCACTTTAGATTAGTTGTTTCCCATATCTGATGTGATCTGAGGTGGAGTCACCTGCAAGCACAATATCATTCTGTTTTACTGTAAGTATCAGGATTCTCTTGAAAAACATAAAGAGCAACAACAACCCTCAGATTTCCAACTGTATTGAAAAGCTGCAAACTGCCCTGAACAGGGTGGGATAATTAAACAGCGCAGTGTTCGTATTGAAGCGTCACTGCAGTTAGCCGTTAGCACTCATTAAGCCTCTTAAGTAGGAGAGATGCATTGCAGCACCACCCAGCGCTTTGAGGTCTTTCTAGTGGAAGTTTTTGGTGGGAAGCCTATTTTTTTATGAAGTGCTTGTGAGAAGGGTGGTGTTTCTTGACTGGTTTGATTTTTATTTTTAGCAAGATTATAGAATCATAGATTTATAGACCTGGAAGGGTCCTCCAAAGGGCATCTAGTCCAACCACCCTGCAGTGAACAGGGACAGTCTCAACTAGACCAGCTTGCCCAGAGCCCCATCCAAACTGACCTTGAATGACATCAGGAATGCAACCTCCAGCACCTCTCTGGGCAGCCTGTTCAGGGATCTCCCACCCTCAGATCCAAGAACCTTTTCCTCATATCCAGGCTGAGAATGGCTCTGTTTTGAATGGATAGTTTCACACTCTAGTTCTGGTGATGTAAATAGCATGTCATCTACACCATCAAAGCCACAAGTGTGGTTCTACCAGCTTGTGTTTCAAAGGGAGGAACTTTTTTGAATGTAATTCTCAGTTGTTACTGCAGTTGTTAGATTTTTGTGTGTGTGGTGATAAATCCGTTCAACTTAAGTCTTGGGGAAGTGCTGAGGACCTGCGGGTGTCATGGCCTGCGTTAAGCTCCTGGTCTACATTCACACAACAAACTGATGTCCCTCTGTCTGGAAAACCATGATGATCCTTCCAATTATTTCATCTCTGTTTTGCTGTTGACTGTCTCTTTTATTTTGATTTTTGACAACTGGGTTTTCAGGTTCTCCACCAAGACCGAGTTGTTCCTTTCGCCGTTGGCAAGAGCTGTGTTATGGGTAATTGGCATCTCTGCCGTAATGCTGGCTCTGTGGGGTGATTGGATCCCATAAAAATAGTTCATGGTTACCTAATACTGCTCAGTCAAGAAATCCTCATCCTAGACATCCCTTTTGCAATATTTATCCTGTAAAATCGTAATTTACTACATGCACATCTGCAGGAACTGAGTTCTGACCCTTTACATCATAGAATCATAGACTGGCCTGGGTTGGAAGGGACCTACATAGGGCATCTAGTTCAAAACCCCGTCAAGGATCAAGAACAGCCTCAACTAGAGCAGGTTGCCCAGACCCTTGTCCAGCCTCCCCTGGAAGATCTCCTGGGATGGGGCCTCAGCTTCTTCCCTGGGCAACCTGTTCCAGTGTTCAACCCCCTCCTGCTAAAGAGCTTCTTCCTAACAGCCCATTTCAGTCTGCCCTTCTCTATTGTGAAACTGTTGTCCCTCATCCTATCACTCCAGGCCTTCATCAACAGTCCTCCTCATCTGATTAAACAACAGGTGCCTCACCAGGGATGGTCCGTTATGCTTTCCCCGTTCCTGGAAAACAAAATGAAAAGAAGGAAATGATGGGCAAGCCTGTCCTGTCACCTGTAGAGGCTAATAAGTAAAATGGAATGGTCAACATTAGAAATTTAAATAACAGAGTGAAGGATGCACAAAGCTTGCTGAACATGACTAAAAATAGAACGTCTGGTTTTGTTTTACACCAGAGACCTTTGCTGATAGACATGGCTTTAATTTAATGCATTAATCTACCAATAATGAATTATTCTCTGCTAGGCTGCCTTTCCTTCAGTCTTGCAGACCAAGTCTGAGCATGATTATTTCATCCTGTTCCAGGTGTGGGGGCATTGGTCTCTTGTAACCCTTCCTGGGCTGCATGAAAAGCAGCACTGACAGTTGGTCAAGGGAGGGGATTCTCCCCCTCTACTCTGCATTTGTGAGACTCCACCTCGTGGACAGTGTTCTGGGCACCCCAACATAAGAAGGACACAGAGCTTATGGAAGATGTCCAGAGGAGAGCAACTCAAATGATCAGAGGGCTGGAGGACCAACCTGTGAGGACAGGCTGAGCAAGCTGGGGTTGTTCAGCCTGGAGGAGGCTCCCAGGTGACCTTCGAGCAGTTTTTCCAATCTCTGAAGGGGGTGTAAGAAAGCTGGGGTAGGGCTTTTGACATGGGTGGCAGCGAGAGGACAAGGGTAAAGCATTACAGACTTGAAGAGGGGACACTGAGGTTGGATAGGAGGGAAAACTTCTTCCCTGTGAGGGTGCTGAGATGCTGGAACAGGTTGCCCAAGGAAGTGTTGGCTGCCCCATCCCTGGCAGTGTTCAAGGCCAGGTTGGATGGGGCCCTGGGTAACCTGATCTAATGAAGGTGTCCCTGCCTCTGCAGGGTGATTGGAACTGGATGATCGTTCAGGTCCCTTCCAACCCTGACCATTCTATGATGCTATGATTCCTGCAGGTTCTTGATGGCATCCTTGGAACACTCTCTGTGGCAGTGTCAACTGTACCTCTGGGATTCCCTGTGCCCTTCCTCAATGCTTTGGGAAGGTTAAATCCCTGAGGAACTCAGACAAACAGGGGACACTGGCATTGAATACAGATGAAATGTGTTTTGTGTGCTGCAAAGACAGGGAGAAAGGCTGTTCCTGGCATAGAAACTCTGGGTGCTGGAAAAAAAAACGGCCTTGATCACTAACTAGGAGCTTATGCAGGGCATGGGACCAGCAGTAAGAACATCATCCCATGACAGCTGCTCTGTTGTCCCACTTGGGTAATCAAAACTCAGATCCTTTAATCAGTAATTGTGGATTGAATTTGTGTCTGTGTTTCCTTATGAAAGTTCCCTTGTCTTTGATTTCTACTCCTTAGCTAAATGCACATGGAAAGACATGAGAATAACAAAGCTATTAAATGTGCCTGATGCCACACTCCTATAAAAGGTGGCTTTCAACTTGCCTGCAGATTGTATTGCCAGTGGCAAGGAGGATGAAATAATTTTGCCATCCAGCATGGTGTGGCTACATCTAAACACAGTATGCAGTACTAGACTTCTTAGAACAATAAAACTGAAAGATGCTTGACTCTGAGCTGTGCATTGCCTTTGTTATCCTAAACACTTCTCAGGATTTACCTGCAGTGTTGGTCTGGTACCTGCTAACATTCTGTGGGAGAGATAGAAGCTGATGGTGGAACCTTCTTTTATAATACTCCTGATGTGGAGCACATGCTGCATGGGCTTGTGGTGTTTATGGGGAAGCCTCTCCAGTAACATTATGCATAACATTTTTTGAATCATAGAACCATCAAGGGTGGAAAAGACCTTCAAGATCATCAAGTCCAACTGTCTGCCCTACAACCCCCAACCACTAACCATTTCATCAAATAAACTGGCTGCCTGTTTGTTGAACCCCTCCAGGGTGGGTGCCTCCACCCCCTCCCTGGACAGCCTGTTCCAAGGCCTCCTCACTCCTTCTGGGAAGAAGTTTTTCCTGTTATCCAATCTGAAACCTCCTGACACACCTTGACCAAATTTCTTCTGGTTCTATCACTAGTCCCTAGGGAGAAGAGGCCAACCCCTGCCTCACTACACTGTCCGTTCTTATTCCGTACCTGGGTGCAGGAAACTATAGTACAGTTACAATCAGTATTGAATTGCACCAGTAAATTCCCAGTGGTGTCTCCTGTCTTTGCTTGCAGGATGCTCCATACTTCTTTCTGTTCAACTACTTTGAATATCCCAGTAATAATCATCAAACAATTCCTTGCTGAAGTGTCCACCAATTCAAAGTGATGCCAACAGCCGGTGTTCTGCTCTACTGGGTGCTGTGGTTTTGAATCACCACTTTGATGTCTTGCAGATAAAATCTGTGATCAAATCAGTGATGCTGTTCTAGACGCCCATCTCAAACAGGACCCGAATGCCAAGGTTGCTTGTGGTACGTTGTTTGCTGCTTCGCTTTAGGTCTTCACTCAGATACCCTTCTGTTTTTATGATGTGTGACAAGAGCTTGGTGCTGTCATTCACCAATTTGTTGTACTCTCAAAACATTACGTAAGAATTGGTCCTAAAAGAAGATAGAGTAGAGGTTTTTATAAAGGCTGAAGCCTGAGCAGGGTAGAGAAGGGTGGGATAATTCAGAATAGGCTCCACTAAGTGGATTTTTGAAAGAGTATTTGAATGTCTTGGTGACAAGTTAATTTACTATATTTAGTGAAGTGCCATTTGTTCAGTCCAAGTCCCCATAACTGCTTGTTCTGCTCCTTCAGAGTTGTACCATCAACTCTTCAGGTCATTACTCCAGTTTGTGTTATGTAACTAAATCCCATCCTCTTCTTCCTGGAACTGGAGACAAGCTTGTGAAATTGTCAGTGACTGATGAGTTTTGTTTATCTTCCTAATGAGTTTTAGAGTGATTAATTTGATTTAGACATCACAGTTTAGGGCTGTGTTTCCCAAAATCTCTGCACATCCCTGAACCGTGCTCAGTGGTTTGACTTCTCCATCTGCAGATTGGACGTCCTAGGCCTTTCCTTATTTTCAAACTTATGGTGAAAATGGAAAGAGTTTGTGGTAGAAGCACCTAAATACTAAAAATCTAGGTAGTGGGGCCTTTCAGATTGCCCATCAGATCTCCCAGAATGCTATAATCACAGCCAGACTTACTTGTCTCAGCAGGCTGGGTTATTTTGCTTCCATGATCCTGATGTCTTTTCTCTTTCTAGAGACAGTGTGTAAGACAGGAATGGTGTTGCTCTGTGGAGAAATCACATCCCGTGCTATTGTGGATTATCAGCGAGTTGTCCGAGATGCAATTAGACATATTGGCTATGATGATTCAGCTAAAGGTTGGTGAAAACACTCAAGAAACCCTTGAGAGCAAGCAGTGTGGGACCTTCAAAAGTTTTTGGTTAACAAAACAAAAAGGTCTTTTCCTGCAGCCCTTTAATTCCTGTTGGATTGACAATAAGATCCTGGTGGGAGAACATGACAGCAGATTGCCTCCACCATTGTGTAACGCTGGCAAGTCTAGTAGATCATAGGGCTCCTTTTTAGCCTAGCTGCCAGAAAAGATAAGGGAAGAGTCAGGGACCCAGTAAAAACTGAATCTGTATGCAGAGGTACAACAAAAGGCTAAACCAAACAGTTGTGCAGAGAAATACAGCTCTCTCCTCTGTATAGCCTGTGTACTAGAGGCGGAGAGTGTTCCCCAAGGGGATGATGTCCCTATGGATGCGTGTGCCTGTTGTGTCAGCTGAGCATGGGTTTGGTCAGCAGCTGACTGTAGCTTCAGTACCAGGAAAGGCTGGACTTGGAGAGAAGTGAGTTGCTGTTAATATGTCTAGGAACAGGCAGATAATTTTGCCACAACCTTCTGTAAGTCTTTCCATTTCTTTTTCAAACCTTCCTTTTGGATTTTCAAAGTTATGTAAAGTAACTTCCCACTTCCATATTTGCTGTGAGATGTGGGTCTTTTTTTCTCAGTGTCTATTGCAAAACTGCCCTGAGAGATTTAGGGAGACATTCTGCTTTACATGCACTAGAAATACTGCATCAGAGAGCAGAGCCTTCATCTGCAGCAAACAGCAGCTCAAAGGAATGTACATGCATGATTTTAATGCTCTTTCTTGGGGTGTGGCTCTTTATTTGCTTTCTGGAAGCCTTTTCTTCAGTTAACAATTCACAGTCTGTGGTAGCTTGGCACAGAGTGCCAGTGCAAGAGAAGACAAGTAGTAACAAGCCATACTAGCAACTCTGGATACCCCACCCAGCCCCAAAAAGACAAAAAAGACCCCCAAACCCCTAAAAATAGCAGTTAGGTTTTGAGTTCAGAATCCATGAGAAGGAAAATTCTGCCCTATGTTTCCATAGTGTTAATCTTCATTGTGACAGCCAAAGCTGGTTGACCACCATTCTCTTTGCTAAACAGGCTTTGACTACAAGACCTGCAATGTTTTAGTGGCATTGGAACAGCAGTCTCCCGACATTGCCCAAGGTGTTCATCTACACAGGAATGAAGAGGATGTGGGTGCTGGAGATCAGGTAGACATCACATCTACAAATCAAAATCCATGTGAATATTTCCACTCTTCCATTTCAGACTGACACAGAATAATCCCCTCTTTTTATTAAAAGAGGTAGAAGTTCTTCCAGTCAGACCTCTGCTTGGTGTCTGTATTAAGCAGGAAGTTCTGGCAGTTCGTAGCAGCTGAGGATGGGTCCTGTAGAACTTAGTGAAGGATTTTTTCTGAGGCATTTCATGTTGAGTAGCTTTAGATCCATTAGACTGTCTGTCTTGCAGTCAGATTTTTAAGATAGAATACACAAAGGATCTTTGCACTGCCACAGAGCTCCTGAGATCTTACAGAGCAAAACAACTGGGTGATGTTTCAACTGTCTTCATCTTTAGTACCATAAAGGCAAATACATCACATTTTAATTCTCTTATTTCCCAGAGGCAGCTGCTGTGGTCATTGTTTCACATAATTAAGCTTCGTTTCTATGGTCTAAATAACACGAGTCGATAATTACGGCATGTTCCCAAGAGAAAGATGCTAACACAAAGCCTCCATAATCTGACCTATGCCAGCATGAATTTCACCTTTACACTCGTTTTCATTAGAACTAATATCTATCAGTGATGTTGGGAACCATAAATGCAGCTATCAGAGTCCAGGAGCCAAGATAAAACTGTTCCAAAACCCCTTGAGGACTGAATTAAAATGATTTTGTGCTGTCATAAGGACACAACACTACACAAGATGCAAAGATACCTGACTGTCCTTGTCACTTGGATGGCCTCCCTTCCCATTGCATCCATTACCTTCCTGCCTTTAGTCTTTTTTTAACCAAAACAGATGAGAAGAAGTACAGTTCTGCTAGCTGTGTTTAACAAATGGCAATCTTGGGCGCCACAGTGGAGGAAGAACATAGAGGTGCTGGAGAGGGAAAAGAGAAGGGCAACTGTGCTGATGAGGAGTGTGGTGAACAGGTCTGATGAGGAGAGGCTGAGGGGAGATTTCACTGCTCTCTACAACTACCTGAAGGATGGTTGGAGTAAGGCAGGAGCTGGCCTTTGATCCCTAGGAACTAGCAATAGGACAAGAGGAAATGAGGTCAGGTTATGCCAGGGGAGGCTCAGTTTGGATCTTAGGGAAAACTCCTTCCCAGAAAGAGTAAGGAGGCCTTGGAACAGGCTGCCCAGGGAGGGGATGGAGGCTCCATCCCTGGAGGGGTTCAACAAATGGGCAGACAGGGTGTTTTTGTTGAGGGTTGTAGGGCAGACAGTTGGACTTGATGATCTTGAAGGTCCTTTCCAACCTTGACGATTCTATGATTCTGATTTGAGCCTCTGCAACCCCTCAGGGTGGTGATAACACCTTTCCTATGACAGAGTAGTCCTGAAATTGCTTTACTTCAAAAGAAGGGTTTTTTTAAGCAAAAGAACCCAATTTTTTTCATGGCAACTTAACTGTTGTTGAGGTTTCAAGCTCAACAAGTAAACCTTCAGGCTTACAGTGCAAAATCATAAGGACGCGGTTTGTTTCTCATGACTTCACAACATGTTGGAGCCTGATCTCAGTTGAGGCTTCTTGCTCTGTAATGTAAAATCATGCAAAGTAAACCTGAGGGTGATGTTTACTTCTGGCTTCAGATGAAATCTCATTGCCTTTGTGGTGCTTTTAAGAGTGACTGAGGTGTATCTTCTCCTCCTGTAGGGTTTGATGTTTGGTTATGCAACAGATGAGACAGAAGAATGTATGCCTCTAACCATCATACTGGCTCACAAGCTGAATGCCAGGTTAGCAGAGCTGAGGCGTAATGGAGAACTCCCTTGGCTGAGGCCAGACTCTAAGACACAGGTAAATGCTGCTGTGCATAGTCCTGGTGGTTGATAACTAACACCTGTTCTTTCCAGAAGTCTTAAATATTTTTAAAGATGCCAAGGGATGGTGTTCAGAGTATCAGGATACCCTACAAGTAGCCAATATGTAACCTACAAACAGCAGGTAAAGTGTTTCCAGTACTTACGATGCCATCTCCTTGACCAACCCATGTCAGAGTGCCAGGAGCCACTACCTACCTACCAGTGAAGAAAGAATTGACCCTTCACACTTAGGTGGTCCATGCTTTTTGAAGAAGTGCCAGAAGATCCAATCTATTTACCGGGATGGACTTTCAGGGGGATGCCCTGGGAATGTCCGTTTGGGAGTTGGGAAATCCCAACCGAAAGACAAAATCAGGGCAATTTCATAGAAAAGCAGTTGTCTGTAGTAAACCTTCCCCCTCCCCCTTTTTCGGAGGACAGCAAAATAAGGAGGACAGAAAATGAGCTTCATTGCTCATACCCTGCTGCTAATGTGTGCAGGGATCATTATAGTGTGAGCAGTGGTTGTTATAATGATGTGAGCAGTGATCGCAACGGTGCCAGCATTGACATGTTGCTCTGGTTTTTGTTCCTGACTATCATACCATGATATTTGATGTCAATGAGTAACAATTTTATAGTAGCTTAGGTTTTTTTGTCCTCCCTTCTTCTCCTTGTTCCCTTCAGGTGACGGTTCAGTACATCCAGAAGAACGGAGCAGTGATCCCAGTGCGTGTTCACACAATTGTGATATCTGTGCAGCACGACGAAACCATTTCACTGGAGAACATGCGCAAAACCCTGAAGGAACGTGTGATCCAGGCTGTTGTCCCTGCAAAATACTTGGATGAGAAGACTGTTTATCACCTTCAACCAAGTGGGCGCTTTGTTATCGGAGGGCCTCAGGTTTGTCTTGTGTTTTTCCAGTGTTTCTATCAGCTTGCCCTTGACACTGGGTGTGAGACTTGAATGAAATGCTCCACTTTCCAGCATGTCTGTCCCAAGGCTTAAGAAGCAAGTGCCAAGGGGAAGCGTGGGAGCAGCCCCCATGGGTTATTTCTGTGCTTTATGTTACCTCTGAGGGCATGGCTGTATGCTACGTGGGCTGTGACCAGGCAGCAGGTTAAGGTCAGTCTTATGCTGCATGTGGAATGTACAGCCTAGCTCTGGATTTCCTCAAGCCCAGCACCAAATGAGACATGTAATCCTTTCTTACTGGAAGTGCTGCTGATGTAGACCTGGGCAAGCAGGAGACCTGACTCTCAGGTCCGTACAGCTCGTGCTGTTCCACAACACCAGTGAGGTGGTCTGAAAAGCAGCTCCTGGAAGATGTCTCCTGGTGTGGAAGTAAATGTTGGTTTTGCCTTATCTGGGCAATGCAGGAGCTGGAATTTAAAATTTGATCCTTCACCCATGGAAATTGGACAGAACTTCCACTCTCTGTAGAGTCAGGACATTTAGTTTCTTAAAGCAAATTGACTGATCTCAATGGTTTAGTCTTCAGTTTCCCTTGGAACTGTTGCAGCCAAACTTCAAACTTCAAGTTGGGTCCAATTTTGCAACAAATCCAAGTGGATTTGCTCTTCTGATTCAGTGAATTTACTGGAATTTGCCCCAATTATTTCTACCTTGCTGTGGATTTTATGTTACATTTGTGGTGCTACAGAACAGGGTTTAGTGAGCAGGGTGGGACTATGTTGACAGTCGGACTGGATGATCTTGGAGGTCTCTTCAAACCTTAAAGATTCTATGCAGCATGTAGGAAGGTGTTGAGGTAAATCACTGTAATTTTGTGTATCACTGACTTTCTCCACTACAGACAAGTAGAGAGACAACCTTGAGCAGTAACTTGGAGCAAAGGAGCTATAGCAGTAATCACAGCTTCTCACAAAAACAAGGAACATTTTTTGTCTGCCATTCTTCTCCCATTAGAATTGTCTTTGGCCAAGCAGCCAGGAGAACCTTTCCTGCTCTTGTGGTAGGAGCATATTGCTCATGTTTGCATGTACAAACACAGGTACATGCATAGCACATCTGCGACTTTAAAAGTTTACTTAGTATGGGCCAATCTGCCTTTGTGGCCATGGCCTTACAGCTGCAGTCATCACTGCAATTTGCAACTGCCTTGCAGCAACTAGAAAATAAGTAGTTTTTTCCGTGTCTTTTACACCTTGAACTACCTGATTGCTTTTCATAAGAGTATTGCTCAGCTTTGTTTCTACCAATCCGAGCTGGAAGAGGCTGTCTTAATCTTCAGCTCAGTTCACCTAAGGCAGACTCTTGCATTTCACTTTGAGTTTTCATCCTAAGTGTTTGAGCCCAGTGGTCTCTTGAATTCTGGCTGTGGCACAGTGATGAATCTTGTGTGCCCAACAACTGCATTCACACCACTCTAGCATCTCCAAAAGGAGGGGTTAGAGGGGGTTTTAGTGGCTTTTTCCCCTTTCACCTGTGCATTTGTCTTTGTTTCACTCAGTTCTGCAGTCAAGTCACAGTGGCACACAAGTGTCCTCGTTGCAACGGCCCATGCCATCAGAGAGTAAGGTTTGAGTCAGGCAGAAGAGCCCTAGAAGGCCAGGAACCTGGAGACAAACTGAGCAGTCTGCAGTTCAAACTGACATATTGCTGCTTTCTTAGCAGACTGGAACAAACAGTGCCAAAGGTTTCCTCGTGTGTGTATGCACAGCCTTTCTAAGAAAAACATGGCCTCTCCACTTCTGTTTGCCATGCAAACACTGCAGAGGTTGAATTTTACCGGCATGATATTCTGTAGAAAAAGGATTTCAAACCTGCTTGTACTAAGTGGAGACTGAATTTCATTTGCCTGTTTTTCTATTTACACCAAAAAGCATTTAGTGAAATTGGGGTGGTCACACGATTATTCAGGTACTGATTACCTGGCCAAGATCCAGTGAAGATATCACAGAATCACAGAATTACTGAGGCTGGAAAAGATCCCTGATCTCATCAAGTCCAGCCCATGACCTAACATCACCACATCACCTAGACCAGGGCACTAAGGGCTACAGCCAGACTTTTCTTAAACACTTCCAGGAATGGGGACTCCACCACTGCCTTGGGCATCCATTCCAGTGTCTGATCACCCTTTCTGTGAGGAAGGGCTTCCTGACATCCAACCTAACCCTCCCCTGGAACAGCTTCAGGCCCTGCCCTCTTCTCCTGGTGCTGGTCGCCCGGGAGAAGAGCCCAACCCCCACCTGACTACAACCACCCTTCAGGTAGTTATAGAGAGGGAGAAGGTCCCTTCTGAGTCTCCTCTTCTCCAGGGTAAGCATCCCCAGCTCCCTCAGCCTCTCCTCATCAGACTTTCCCTCTAGTCCCCTCCCCAGCCTCATTGCACCTCTGGGCCCTCTCCAGTACCTCAGTCTTGTGAAGTGAGGAGCCCAGAACTGCCCCCAGTACTCAAGGGGAGGCCTCCCCATTGCCCAGTGCAGAGGGGAGAATGACGTCCGTAGTCCTGCTGGCCACACTATACCTCGTCCAAGCCAGGATGCCATTGGGATTTCGTGCCACCTGGGAACCCTGCTGGCTTCTGTTCAGCCAGTTGTCAACTAGTACTACCAGGTCCCTCTCTTCCAGGCTGCTCTCCAGCCACTCATCCCCCATNTCAAAAAAGATGATGAATAGAGCTGGGCCCAGCACTGATCCCTGGGGGAAACCACTGCTCACTGGGCACCACCTGGATGGGGCGCCCTTCACAACCACTCTCTGTGCTAAGCCAAGGGACTTGTGAGTAGTAATCAGGATAGCTATGGAGTCAGCTAAAAGTTTATCTGTACATCCTTACAGTCATCCTTAAGCATCTGTTCTCAGAATTCAGCAATCCTTCATTCTCCATTACCTGTAACTGACTACTACTCCACATGTGTTGTGAATGGTTAGACTACAAATATCTTGGGGTCGGAAATGGGATTTTTAGTGCATATTTGTATAACAGTCTCTGTAATGATAGCCCTCTGGAAGGTGCCAAACTCCGGGCAATGATGTACAGACTAGCAGTGACACCTTTGCCTGGTAGCTGCAGAAGCAGACGTGTAATGTAATACTCACACCACTTCAGGTTCAGACAAAAGCCTGACTTTTTTAGTTTTACTTCTGTCTTTCTCTGTGTAAAATCTCCCCGTGGTTCCTCTATGGCACACAGTATGATAGCAACATTCTACATTCCGTTTGGATGGGGCTGATGGGTCTAATGCAGAGCTCCTGGACTGCCTGCAAGATCTGCTTTTGAAGTAGACAGTGCACACTGGCTCTCTGGGCACAACTCTGATTGCTTGATTGCCAAACACAATTGGTGGAAGGCTTATCTTATAAACCTGGCTTTAAAGAACATTTATAGCCCCTGTTGTAACTCCGTGAGACCGTTTCATTACTTCAGCACACACAGTGATTTTCCTTACACGCTGCTGCAATCCTGGAAGGGCACACAGCCTTGCCTGAGACTTGTAATGCAATACCAATTGTAAACCACACAAATTCTTGTACTGATTCAGGGTGATGCTGGTGTCACTGGTCGGAAGATCATTGTGGATACTTATGGTGGTTGGGGAGCCCATGGAGGTGGTGCTTTTTCTGGCAAAGACTACACAAAGGTGGACCGATCCGCTGCGTATGCAGCCCGCTGGGTGGCCAAGTCTCTGGTGAAAGCTGGGCTCTGTCGCCGTGTTCTGGTTCAGGTAAGGTTTGCTATAAGCCTTTTAATTTTCAGCTTTACCTTGACTACACATCATCCAAGAAGCTGTAGTAGAAGAGATCTTGGTGATGGCTCAGCCTTGAAGAAAGGAAGATATTGGTGCTTCCTTCAAGAGGACTGTAATGTCACAACAGCCTATAAGCTGTTCATTTAGCTTTCACTTTATTAGCTAATTTTTAGACATTGCTGTAAGTGCCTCAATACTTGGGCACTTACTGCCGTGGCACCGCGCATAGGGTGGCTGGGCAATGGGAAGGAATATTAGCCAGTGACCTCTGCAGTTTCAGAGTTTTCTCTCTTTCTCTACAAGGACAGACCAGGAGGCTGGAGCCCCTCTGCTACAAGGACAAGCTGGGAGAGCTGGGGTTGTTCAGCCTGAAGAGGAGAAGGCTCTGATAGTGACTTTCCAGTCCCTGAAGGGGGCTAAAATAAGGCTGGAGAGGGACTGTTGATGAAGGCCTGGAGTGATAGGATGAGGAACAATGGTTTCACATTAGAGAAGGACAGACCGAAATGGGAAGGAAGTTCTTCAGCAGGAGGAGGTTGAACACTGGAACAGGTTGCCCAGGGAGGGAGCTGAGGCTCCATCACTGGAGATCTTCCGGGGGAGACAGGACAAGTCTCTGGGCAACCTGATCTAGTTGAGGATGTCCTTGCTCCCTGCAGGGGGGTTGGGTTAGATGCCCTTTGGGGGTCCCTTCCAACCCAGGCTATTCTATGATTCTGTAGTTGTGCAAATACAGGAAGTGAAGGGGCAGCCTTAGTTTCCCTGAGGTGGTTCATACTGTCTTCTATGCACACTATTTTCCTTTGAGGTGCTGTGTTTATTCACCACCCATGGTGTCTTTCTTGCCATAGGTTTCTTATGCCATTGGGGTTGCTCATCCACTGTCCATTTCACTGTTCACTTATGGAACATCCCAAAAAACAGAGAAAGAGCTGCTGGACATTGTTCACAAAAACTTTGATCTTCGGCCTGGAGTTATTGTCAGGTAAAGAAACACACGAAGAGGACAATGTCTTATTGACCACATTCTGGAAATTATTCCTTGCAAATTCATTTAGTGTTACAGTGGACAAGTCAGCCTTGAGCCAGCATGGGATTGTTCCATTGCAGTACAGTAGAGACTGTCTCTCATTCTGTCCTTCTGACAGTCTTCCTAGTTGATGTTTTCTATGGCTCCACCAGTCTGTCATGTGTTTTAGAGTCACAGGTGTACTTCTAAGTTTCATAGGAAACTCTCTACATATAATATGTGTCTATGTAGCACAGGGACATCATATAAAATCAAACATAGTCTTTCAAGAACTTCAAGTTACCTGGCTGTGAAAAAAAAAGATGCATTTGGTTTTACAAAAGGATCACAGAATCACTGAGGCTGGAAAAGACCTCTAGGATCATCCAGATCAATCCATGACCTAACATAACCACATCAGCTACACCAGGGCACTAAGGGCCATGTCCAGTCTGTCCACTACCCTGAGCAATCCATTCCAGGATCTGATCACCCTTTCCATGGGGAAGGGCTTCCTAACATACAACCTAACCCTCCCCTGGTAGAGCTTCAGTCCCTCTCCTCTCATCCTGGTGCTAGCTGCCTGGGAGAAGAGCCTGACCCCCACCTGACTACAACCTTGCTTCAGGATGTGGTAGACAGGGAGAAGGTCCCCCCGAGTCTCCTCTTCTCCAGGGTAAACATCCCCAGCTCCCTCAGCCTCTCTTCATCAGACTTTCCTTCTAGTCCCCTTCCCAGACTCATTGTTCCTGTGGACCTACTCCAGTTCCTCGATCTCTTTCTTGAAGTGAGGGGCCTAGAACTGCCCTCAGTACTCAAGGGGAGTCTCACCAGTGCCCAGTACAGGAAGAGAATGACATCCCTATTCCTGCTGGCCACATTATTCCTGATACAAGCCAGGATGGCAAGAAACTGAAGTTTATTGAATCTTTTCCATTAAAATAACTAATCCTCAATAATAAGGACTTTCTCCTGTGGCCCTACGGTATTTCACATTGACATTTCATTGTCACTTCTGTGATTCTCCACTGGACTAGTCCATAGCTGTCATCACATCCCCAGAACATGCTTGCTTGATCAAGGGTATCTGTTGAAATGAGTGACAACACCAGGATTGTAACAGAAGTTACCACGAAGTATCTTAATGAGAAATATTGTCTTATTCTTTTATTAATCACACAGGGATCTGGACCTGAAGAAGCCCATTTACCAGAAGACTGCATGTTATGGTCACTTCGGAAGAAACGAATTCTCCTGGGAGGTGCCTAAGAAACTCGTGTTTTGACACTAGCAGTCATCTCTCCCAAACTGAAAGGAATGGCGAGGATTCTTCACACAATCAAATACAACAGCTTTGTAGTCCACAAAAGGAATTTTAGATTCTAAATGGAAAGAAAGAGAAAAAAAGGATGTTTTCTTGGAGATTGATTTTTTTAACCCTCAGTGTCTTTCATTATCTAAGGTATCAAGGACAAAGTCTTTCTCAATCACAATAAGGCAACAAAATACAGTTCACTTTTATTGCTGCTCTGTTGGTTCTTTCAGTAAAAAGCAAAGTATGACTCAGGTACGCAAACCGATGGCTGAACCTCAATCCTTGTGCGGGAGAAGACGACTTTCCCAAAACTTACTAAGCATCAGCAGATCTCTTGCTTCCAATTAGACAATGGGAAATTCTGGGGGACAATTTCCTTACTGGAGTTAGCATTGCATACAGCTGGGCTTGCTTGGAGGGGAGAAGGTTGAACACCAGGCAACTGTGCCTGGGCCTCTTTTGTAGCAGCTGTTAACATGCGTGTGATATTTAAATCACCTTCAATGCATCCATGTTGTTACCTGTGTTTTTGAAGTCTAGGTGTTCTCCTGAAAACAACAATCACAGAATAAAGAGCATTTTCCTACCATCTCTGTAAAGGAGTTACTTTTTCTGGTTTGTTTTTATTTGTTAATATTACAGTATAACTATCCAGCTCAATCCATCCTTATGAACTTTCATAGGGTTTTAGTTCACCAACATTTTTTGAGTTTCATTCTATTTTGGACTAGTGATACAGATTTATCTTTGGTTGTGTGTGCGGTCACTGCTTAGTCCTCAGTGAAAAAGTATTAAATCAGTATTTTTAACTCATGGGTTTGTGCTGTACAGTATACTCTCTGATAATCTTTGCTCCTATTTATTTGGTTTATTGCATGGTTCACTGGGTTTGGTGCATTTTGGGAATGAAGTGAGTGCATAGAAATGAGTGTGAAACATCAACAAACACCTAACGCATGAGGTGCCTGAAGACTGGAAGAAGGCTAATGTCACCCCTGTCTGCAAGAAGGGCTCCAAGGAGGACTCAAGTAATTATAGATTAATTAGCCTCACTTCTATCCCAGGAAAAATGATAGAGCAAATCCTTCTGGGGAGCATCGTATGTTAATTGAAAAACGTGGTTGGGAACAGTCAACAGGAATTCACCAGAGGCAAATAATGCCTGACAAATTTGATCTCCTTCTTGGACAGGGTGACCCACTCCGTTGAGAGTGGGCAGTGGGCATTGTATATGTGGACTTCTCCAAGGCTTTTGACACAGTTCCCCACAGCCTCCTCCTTGAGAAAATGACACGCTATGACCTGGACAAGTGGTCTGTGCTCTGAGTGAAGAACAGGTCATATCCAGAGGCTGGTTGTAAATAGCACCTTCTCAAACTGGCAACCGGTCACTAGTGGGGTCCCCCGGGGATCAATATTGGGCCCAACACTGTTTAATAACTTCATAAATGATCTGGATGCTGGGATCAAGAGTACCCTGTTGTAGTTTGCTGATGACACCAACTGAGCCAGGAAGTTGACACTCCTGAAGGGAGAGTCGCCCTCCAGGGGAACCTGGACAGGCTGGTGCAGTGGGCCAGCAGGAAGCTCATGAAGTTCAGTAAGTGCAGGGTCCTGCAGCTGGGAATGCACAACCTTTAAATGCATCTCAGACTGGGATCCACCTGGCTGTAGAGTAGCCCTGTAGAGAGGGACCTGGGGGTCTTCATGGATAGCAAGCTCAACAGGAGCAGAGTGCTGCTGTGGCAAAGAGGGCCAACAGGATGCTGGGCTGCATTAACAAGGGCATCACCAGCAAAGATGTTCTCTTTCCACTCTACTCAGCACTGAGAAGACCACACCTTGAGTACTGGTCCTCCCTAGACAGAACAGATGCAGAGAAACTGGAGAGGGTCCAAGAAGGGTGATCAGGACGATCAGGGGACTGGAAGACCTCCGATATGAACAAAGGCTGAGAGAACTGGGTCTGTTCACCATTGAGAAGAGAAGGCTTAGGGAGGACTTTAGTGTGATGTTCCAGTCTATCAAGGAGGATGGGGACTCCCTTTTGACAAGGAGTCCTGTAGAAGAGATAAGGAGGAGTGGTTACAAGTTGCTCCAGGAGAGATTCCGACTGGATTTGAGAGGGAACTTTAGATAATGTTAAGGCTCAGCTTGATAGGGTTTTGGGTCAGCTCATTTCAACTGGATGCTGCTTTAAAAGGTTGGACTAGATGATCCCTGAGGTTCCTTCTAACCAGCAAACCTGTGAACCTGTGACTCTGAAATGCACTTGCTCAGTGGTCTCTCATGGAGTAGTGACCACAAGACTAGGGAGCGACAGAGAGCAACCTGTGCATGTCCCTGTTGGTGCCAATGCTAGGGCACTGGGTCTGGACAACAGCATCCTGCTGTTGCTGCTGGAGACAAAGACAACCCAGGGTGGCTGGTGGGGTGGCTGGTGGCCTGGTGCATTGGGCATGAGCTACATGGGACAGGGACGAGTTTGGGCTCATGTCCTACACCACCCTATAAAGCCACCAGCTACTTTTGCAACAGCCTGTGTATTAATCCCTGATTTGTTTAGACTAGGAGGGTATGAGATCACATTTATCCTCTGTGATCTGTTTGTCAACAGGCTCCAAGATTGGAATTAGTGCTGCCGTGCAAAGGTTACCAGCATTTGGCCCCCAAGATCCATTTCATCTCGGTTTTGTGGCTTAAGCAGCATCCTGTTAGATCTGTGCCGGTGAAATGCTGCCACCCCACGTTTCTCCCCTGGTACACTGTTTCCCAAACCTCTAGTTGAGGGGGAGGAGAAGACTGTGTGATCATTGAAGGAAAGCTGCTTCATTCTCTTCCAGCACAGGACAAGCACAGCTTCTACCTGCTCAAGCCAGAAGCTGCTCCACTTTATTAATGACACCTCACAGCAATGTGTATAAGAGGCAGCCTACTAGTGGTAAGGAAATTATCATTCCTGCTGCCACAGGACAGTTTTGGGAAAGAGTTACAGTCCTGCACATCCCTATCAGGACAACCCTGTGGCTTTTGGCTTCACTTGCTCAGGATCTCCTGGTCACAAGGTGCTGTACTACAGCCAGCAGAAGCAAGAAAAAGAGAAGTAAATAAGAAGAACCCTGGAACAGGGCTGTGTAAATAGGGGTGTTGTGTAATGGGACATGAAAGCAGAACGTCCCTGTCACAACAAAACCAAACATCTGCAGACACAGTGACGGTAACAACCACCACAGCCACCACAGGCTGGCGAGGGAGCACGTGTACCTGCCTGGGTTGGCAGACAGATGAGGTCAAAGCTGAGGCTTGGCACTGGGCAGGTGGTGATGGGCTGTGATGGAGACACTTGACCCCTTAACCAACCTCATAACAGTTCAGCACAGGCTTTCAACAAAGGGCAGGTGGAAGCCTGAGCCACAACCAAGCCAAGGGCTCCTCTAGCCCACTCCCAAAGGAGTAGTGCACAGTAAGCATTGACACATATGAGCTTGACCACCTACCATGCAATTAAGGCATGATTTGGGATGTTTTCAGGTGCCTTTCCAAACATCATTTCTTAAGGAACAAAGAAAGCAGGAGGTAGGAGCCTTGTGCATACCTTTCCCACTGTAAGCATTTGACTAGAGCCAACCTCTTCATCCCCTGACAGCCTAAGGGAACCTACCTCAAGCTCTGCCTGTATGGAGGCATACCTGCATGATGTAGATCTCCTCTTGAGATGGAATGCCGCTCAAGGTTGTTCCACAAGGCAAGGGACCTACTGCCAACAGCAGATTGAGGAAAGAGCACATTTTGAGTTCTCTGGAGCTGGGCTGCACACCAGGTGACTGTCCTGCTGAGCAGGGACAGAGCTCGAGGAATGGGATTCCTTATCTGGGACCAGAAGACTCTTCCTTGCCCAATGCAGAGAGACACCTTAATCACCACAGACCCTTGGTAAGTGACAGGCAGCAAGCTGAACTGATACTAATGAAAGCCATGTGTCTAATTCCATTAGACATAAATCCATTTACCATGTCTGGACCCAGACTCCCCTCTGAGAAGGAGTCTGGAAAGTAAGAGGGTCCACTCTGATCCTGATGACTCAACCCAGGAGCTGAAAATGAGGAACCGTAGCGTACTCTCTTTGCTACACAGGCAAATTCAGGAAGATACAGAATCTAGAGCACAAGCCCGAGGTCCAAATCAGTTCAGACATCAGATGGCGTTCTGAGATTTCTCTTGGAGCATGAGACACAAGGCCAAGCCAGGTAGGTAAGACTGTTGGTAAAGCACACTGATGGCTTTGGTATGCATGAATGTGTTTATGGGCAAGAGAGACAAACACAGCTGGGAAAGGGCAGGTAAAGAGCAGCAGCAGAGAAGAGTGTGCAAACATTAGCCATGTTTACAGTAAACCAGTTCATCTGAACAATTCCCGGCAGTGTTGGCAGCAGCAGGGAAGCCGGAACCACTTCAGTACCGTAAGAGACCTTCCCTTGCCCTCCTTAAACCGTACCAGCAGCCTCTCTGCTGACTTCCCAGCAAGTTGGGCAATATATGGCTCCTTAAATAATGCCTCATCCAGCACTGGAACGCACATTAAACCACCAGTGACCTACAGACCTGCAGCATTGTGCCTCACCCTAGGGCTTCAGCGCTGAGGTTCTGCAAGCAAGCAGTAACGAGCTCCTGGTTACCCACAAGAAAAATGCTGCTGAGCCCCCGCTTGATCTGGAAAACTCCCGTTTTCATTAGTCTCGTAGTGCTTCTTGCAGGTAAGACATTGCCATTCTTGAGTATGACCAACAAGCATTTAAATGGTTTCTGTCATAGAGAAACGGAGTGTTCCACTGAGGACCTCAGCTCTGGGGCCACTCACACTCAATCAGGTTGCCAGACGGTCAGAGCAGATCAGTCTTTGTCCAGTTTATTCCCGTTGGAGCCTTGACTGCTGCAGGTACTCCTAACGTCACCAGAGCTGCAGAATGGTGACACAGTTCCATCCACAAGTACGGTTATGTGATATTTGGGGCTTCTTTGTGTGCCAGGAGGGATTGTTAACCAGCTCTGTACCTGCTTCTGTTTGATTTAGACCTTACTGAGTTCGGAGCTTTTGCCAGCTCAGCTGAATGTGAAACGGCAGCCATCGATGATGTAAATGACACATTCAAGGTAAGAGGCTGGTGGTGTCTGCCTGCTGAAGAGCCACTCTGCATTCTCCTCCAGCAGTGCTGGGGGGAGCAGGACCCACACACCTCTGCCAGCATAGATGGTATGTTGCCTGGCTCAAACTCAAAGCTCCTGCTGAGGAGGGCAGTGCAAGAGCAACAATGGATTTAAGTTGCTTCTGGGGAGATTACGAATGAACGCCAAAGGAAAATTTTTCACTGTGAGAATAACTAGGCTTTGGAATGGACTTCCCAGAGAAGAGGTGGATTCCACAGCTACAAACAGTTCTAATGCTCGGCTTGACAGGGGGTGCTGGGCCATCTCATTTAAGCTAGATTTCTTTGATTTAACCCCTTGGTCTCAATGATCTTTAAGGTCCCTTCTAACCTTGTCTACTGTGATAAATGAGTGCCCCCCAAGCTGGTGTCTTTGGGTCTGCTACTGCTAGGCGAAAGTACAGCTGCTGTAAGTGTATTTCCCAGCTTGGCTTCCTTACACATAAGTAAAGCAGCTCTTACACCTTCTGCCTCACATCCATAGTGCTGTTTCCAATCCCATTTTCAACTACAGGGTGCTAAATGTTTGAGCACTTGGGATATAAGAAGAACAAGCCAAAGTTTTGTATAGAGAGAAGATATAGGAGAAAGGAAAACTACCACGTTTCCTACAGAGACCTTGTGGGGAAACAGTGCTAGTTAAAGCCATTTGATTGTTGAGGTGGCCCTTGCTGCACATCTCAAAAAGGAAACTATAAGTGACCACCTTCATAAATTAATTCCAAGGTCTTTCCTCATCAACTCCCTCTTTTCCTCCCCTAATTCTACAGAAATACTCACAATGCCTTCCCAAAATCATTGCCAGGGGGGAACAAGCTTCCGTCAATTTCCTTGCCTGGACCCTGGAAAAAACACTTGATCACCTGCGCTCTGCCCAAGGGAAATGTAAGTCCCATCCTGACCCACTGCCCTGCCTTAATGGTTCTTGAGTAAAGTGACACTGAAGGAGCATGAGAGGGAAGGGTTTTCAGTCAGTGTGAGCTAAACATCCACATGTCTTGGGGGAGCAAATAAGACAAAGCAGGCTGCCCAGGGAGGGAGTAGAGGCACCATCCCTAGAAACATTTAAAAAAATGACAGACAGTGTTTCAGCAGAGGGGTTAGTGGTTGGGGGTTGTAGGGCAGATGGTTGGACTTGATGATCCTGAGGGGCTTTTCCAGCCTTGGTGATTCTGTGGTTCTATCCCAGCAACAAGCTAGAAGTCAAGAGTGTTTAACCCCTGTGCTGGAGGGTGTGGTGGGCAGGCAGCACCAACACATGGGGGGCCCTTGTCCCACAGCTCAGCTGAGCATCACCGCAGAGACAGTGCAGCCTGCTCTGCCCTCCAGCAAAAGCTTCTTTTGTCTCCAGGAATGAGGACATCAGGCAGATTTTTCCAAGAAATATGTGGACAGATTTAGCTTCAAGAGCACTGAATATCACTGCTGAGAATGCAAATGACACTCAGAGCTGCTTTCAGAGTGCAGCTGGGGCTGGCAGGGACTTTGCCATCACAGTGGCAAGTGACAGAAAAATTCAGAGCTGCCAAAAGGGGGAAAAAAGGTTTAAAGAGACAGATGAAAACGTTACTTGACAAAGTCAGCTAGTATGGGCAGGTATCACCCGTACCCAGGTCAGTGACTATGTTTATGGGTGTCTCAGGAAGGGGCAGGCTTTTGTACTCACTTTCACACTGAGTTGTTGTTGTCTGTGTCTCTTTACATATTTTTAATCCACTCAAAAGTCTGCAAGCATATACCTCCGTGCCCGAGCCCGCAAGTCCCTAGGAACGGCGGGCTGGTGTGTGTCACCATCGACAACACGCAGTACTGCAAGCCCATGTGCAATGAGGTAATGTCCACAGCTTGCTG
Source organism: Upupa epops (assembly GCA_013397515.1). Lineage (NCBI taxonomy): Eukaryota > Metazoa > Chordata > Aves > Bucerotiformes > Upupidae > Upupa > Upupa epops. The sequence continues at coordinate 40,731 of VZRI01009559.1, forward strand.
CTGCCCTATTGCTGCCACCAGTCCATACCCTATGAGTGCTTGTTGTGTAAGGCAAAGAAAGCTTTCCTTGTTATCAGTCTTCTTTCCTCCCTCAGGCCAGGGAGAAGTTGTAGTGTTTTGTATTGACCTCAAAGGATGAATATTGCTTCATCTTTCCATTTCAATGAGGCAGCCTGAGGCACAGCTGGTTTGATTTTCCCCATCTCTTTTTCCCAAGGGTTATGACTTCCATTTCCTCAGGAGAGGCAGACTGTATGAAAAGTGTGGCAATGACACCAGTTTTGCCTGGACAACACAGCTCCGAAAGGCATTGGCAGTTTGCATCCGTGAGTAGTTCTCCTGCACCTCTGCCCACAGGTATAGGAGGCTCTGTCTCACTGGTTTAAGAAAAAGGAGGAAATAACAGTTTCTCTTTTCTTTGCGTATGTCACCCGGTCAGATTCAGTGCTGGGCTGGCAAACCGCTCAACGAGCAATCGCGTCAGCTTTAAACTGACCCCAAAGGTCAGGGCACCACTATCTCAGCCCATGGGTAACAGACAGGATCAGTTTGCAGTGGTTCTGGGAAGATGCACAAACCCTAGGTAGCACAAGGGCTGCAAGACCCGCTGGACAGACAGCAGTACAGCCAAAAAGCTGCTCCTTACCTTGAACAGCACTTGAAGAACCTCAGAAAAATTGTCCAGCACCTGCACTACTCCCTATACAGACAAGAAGAGCAGCAGCAGTGCCTCAGCCAGCAAAGCTCCTTAAACCCCTTGGGTTTAAAGTTGTTGCCACTGCAGCCAGTGCCCGGTCCCTGACCCAAAGCAGGCTGTCTGACTGCACTGTTACTGTCTTAACCTAGAAATAACTAGATGCACAGACGTGCCAGCCTCTCTCTCCTGTGGTTAAAGAATTTACTGCTGATGGCACCTTGTTGCTAGAGCAGCTGTTTACCAAGGCTTCCCCAAAGCAGTCATTGAGATGCCTGTAGTCCAAGCCTTCAGTTTGGATAATGGTAATGCTGGCACTCATTTAAAGAGCAGGACAAACCTAAGCTAAATAATTCAGCTCCTTTTTTCCTTTCTTTTCATCTTTAATATTTCCAGCTTCGGAGACAGCCACCAGGGGAGCTAAATCTGCCTATTTCCCTGCCAACAGCACCTGTCTGCACACATTAGCCTTCCCTGCAAGCCAGAGAGAGCAGCTAGACATCTTCCTTCAAGAACTTAGCGATGACGGCATCAACAGCTCTGGCCATGACCAGGAGGCTGACTGTATCATCTGTGGTTACTAGCCCCAAAATGCTTGTGCCACAGAACAACCAGCCTTCTGCATGGGGAGGAGCTGTGAAATCATTGCCGAAACATGTAAACGTACAACTTTTATTTAGCTAGAAATCACAGTCACAATTTCACCACAGAAATTATCAATCAGTAGTTAAACACACTTTTGTCAGAAATCACTGTCCGCCCGGGGCATCCTCGCTGAGAAAGTTCCTTAAGTTGTTTCTCCAGCTGCCAGTTAATTGTTGCTGTTGCTCTGGTGGCCATTACAGCAATGTGAGTCACGGCAGGAGCCAGCAGCAGAGGGATGATTCTTTACTGGTTGGGGTTAGGTCAGAGTCTACCTACTGCTGTGGGATGCAGGGCTGCCAGTGCTCTGCTGTGCTCACACATCCCTGCATGCCCCGAGTGTACCCCACACTCGCTGTGGGACCATGCTTGGGCAGAGGCTGTGCTGGCCACATGCTGTGGCTTGGCTTTGGAGGGAGAGCACAAAAGCAAACAAAGTCTGTCTGGTAATAGAGTTGGGAGAGGTTACATTTAGGGGAGAGCTCTAGGGCTTTGGCCTGAGCACAGGGCTGACCTGAGATGCTCTGACTAGTGCTGCTGGTCCTAACCCTGCATTTTCACAGCTTCTGGCTTGTCATCCTCACCATTTTCCCAGCTCTCCATTCTATTCTAAAGCTGGTCTAAGCTGGGGAAGGTTTGAGTTTTGCCAGAGTTAGCAAAAATTTAGCTGGTTGTGGGAATTTGTAACAGCTCTAAACAAGAATAATGTTCAAGGATTATTTTTGCCACTGATTCTTCTCATGAAATAAAAAAAGATTTGTTCCTGCATCAGTCTGAGAGCTCTCCCTCCTTTACAACCCCTGCACAACCCTACGTGCACATGGAAATCAGAGACATAGTGAAGAGTGAAAGACCCAGGTTGCTGCCCGCCTGGCTTTTGGTGCAAGTGAAGACCAAAGACAACCTAGCACTGGTGATGCCCTTTGTTTGTGGAGCTGTAGCTACAGAATAAACGTGTGTGTGTGAATGATCATGAAATCTAAACAGACAGCTTATTTCTAGCTTGCTTGGTTTTCAATGGAATCTGGACTTGGGGTTTTGTTTTCATTTTCTTCTGCTGAGCAAACACTGAAGCCATCAGTCAGCCTTGAGTCTCATTTGCTTCTCTTTCCTTTCTCTTCTTCACCCTTCCCCTGTTCATGTGACTCTCTCTGACACAGACCACACACAATTACATGATATATCATTGACCTCCATCCTGTTAAACAGTTAAATGATTCAGAAACAAATCACACACTATCTTTCACACTCTGAATCCAATCATCACAACCACAGTGTTGGTTGCTTTCAAGCCCAGAACCAGACAGTCGTATGACCATGAGTGTAGCTGATAATTACACCAACAAAGGGATGAGCTGGCTGCTTAGAAACTATCAAGCAGTAACTTAAGTCACTATGTTGGAGAAAAAAGTGCTCTGATCTTAAAGAAAAGCAGCAGTTTTCCAGTCACTGGTGGGTTTGTTTATTTCTGGCTAATAAATAGATCCATTCAATTAATTTCTTTTCCAGCCAATTAACTCATTGTCAGCTGTTGCACAAACAAAATATGTGGGGCACTGAGCTGTTCTATCCCTTCCCAAACCAAGAAAAGAAAACCCAGCACTGGATTTGATGAAGATATCAAAGCCACTGCTCTTGCAAACTAACACACTGCTTAAACTCTGCATCATAAACCCTGCTAATTAACACCCCACCATGCAGAAGAATTAGGCTGGAATGCTTTAATCTGACACTAAAATGGAGATTAGGGTGTTGGAGGTTTTCTCATGATCATACAGAGGAGCAGTTTTGTTCTATTCCCACTACCTGAGTTAGTCTTTTTACATGAGAAAGGGAGTTGGAGCAATGAACCAGCTAAAACCTAAAGGACGCTTCATCACCTAAAACTGAAGGAAACATGATTATTTTCCCATGTAAATGGTTGTCATGTAATTCAGGCACATCTGAGCATTGGGCCATCCCTCATGCTTCTGCTCTACCCCCACAATGGGGAGAGCTTTGCAATCTGGCACTTGGGATTTGCAGACAGAGGGAGATCCATACAGAAGGAGAGAAATAAAAACTGTGTTAGGCCAGTGAGGTTTCAGACAAAAGAAACCCAAGATGCCCATTTATTGCACCACTCTCTTGGGGTTACTGTCTTGGCTTCAGAGAACACACAGACCAAGGCAAGATCCTTTATTTGCATGAGGGTGGAGAGGCTCTATGGAGAGGCTTAGGTATGTTTTTTTTGATGGGCCAGTATTAACGGTGTTAACAGAGTTTCAAGAAGGCCAACTGCCAGGTCCTGCACCTGGGCTACAACAATCCCCTGCAAGGCTAAAGGCCTAAGGGAGAGCGGCTGCAGAGCTGACTAGCAGAAAGGGGCATGGAGGTTCTAATTGACAGGGACTGAACATGAGCCAGCAGGGTGTTCAGGTGGTCAGGAGAGCAAATGGCATCCTAGCCTGCATCAGCAATAGCGTGGCCAGCAGTAGGAAGGTGATGGTCCCTCTGTATTGGGCACTAGTGAGGCCACACTTTGAGTACTGGGTCCAGTTCTGGGCCCCTCAATACAAGAGAGATATTGAGGGGCTGGAGCAGAAGCAGAGGAGAGCAACAAAGCTGGGGAAGGGCCTGGAGAATAAATCTGATGAAGAGTGATTGAAGGAGCTGGGGCTGGTTAGTTTGCAGAATGGGAGAAACCTCATTGCTCTCTACAGCTACCTGAAAGGATGTTGTAGAGAGGAAGGTGCTGGTCTCTGCTCACAGGTGCAGTGATAGAACAAGAGGGAAGGGCTTCAGTCTGCACCAGGGGAGGGTTAGGTTGGACATGAGGAGCAGTTTTTTTCACAACAAGAGCAGTCACAACAAGAGACACAACAAGAGACACTGGAACAGGCTGCCCANGCAGTTCTTTTCACAACAAGAGCAGTCAGACACTGGAACAGGCTGCCCAGGGGAGGGAGTTGTGTCCCCAGCCCTGGAAGTGTTGAAAGGTCATTTAGATGTGGTGTTGGGGGATCTGGTTTAGGGGTGACCTTGGTAGAGCGTGTTGATGGTTGGACACAATGATCCCAAGGGTCTTTTCCAGCATGAATAATTCTATGGTTCTATGACCCCACAGTGTATTCCATGTGCATGTGGCATGTTCAACTGCACAACCATCAATCACCTCAGCCACAAGCTCTGGGAACACCCATGGTGTCACTCTGCTTTCCTAACAGCAGTTAAGAGAGAGCACTGCTGCATTGTGTCTGCTTCCCTCTCAGTCTCCTTTGCAAAGGAAGAGGAGATTTTGGTCTAGGACCTCAGCCAACAAAGCAATCACACCACAGCCAGAACACGGGAGGCAAAGTGCCGAGAGCTGTCACACATGGAGACAAAACAGTATGTTCTCTTTCACAGGAGCTTAGCAGCAACAGACTAAGAAAGTCATCCCTTTTGGATGGATCCCAGGTTGATCCAGAGAGATGTTATCACTGTGGCACATCCTTTAGTGAGACTGGTGCTGTGACAGCTCACACAGAGCCATGCAGTGAGATCTGCGGCACCCGCTTCATCCTCCAGAGCACCACCACAGTGGGGGGCAGAGTCATGAGAAAACTCATCACCAGCACTGCAGCGAAAATCACCAGCAGTATTTGCCAGGGGGCCAGGATCGTTTCCACCATGATTTCCTCCACGTTAAGGGTCTGAAGCTGTCAAGCAGAAAACAGTGTGTTACTCTCCTGCAGGCAGAGCTGGAAAATCTCAAGTCTTTAGTTTTGCAAAACAGAAGAAACAAGAGCAGACCAGATAGGAGGAGTTAAATTGTGTTGGTGTTGAGACAGAGAGACACAGCCGTTAACTGGTGTGTCCTAGTTAATGAAGATCTCAATCAATTAGTTCAGCACAAGACCTCCACAACTGAAAGCAATAACAACCTGGTAGGAGAGTGAATAAAAGCTGGTGACCAGGAGCCAAGCAGGGATTTTTCCCAACAGTCTTTTGTCCCCTGAATTCCCAAGGTTTTGCTGTGCTGCCTCTGGACTGAGAATTTGGTCTAGATTTCACTGGAGATCTCAGGTTTGTCTACTAGATTTTCAGAGTGGGTGGTATGGTATGATCATACAATCATGCACTTTTTTGTGGAGGAGGTTGGAAGATGGTTGCTAGAATGTAGGGCGAGTTCAGGACTGAGTGCATGTGAGAAGCTGATGAGTGGCTGCCAATTTCCTGTCTGGCTTATGAATGTTCAGGTTGCCCTCAGCTCTGTGTTTTTGTTGTGGCCTGTCATAAGGAGTGGGAGCAGTCTAGTAATAAATCATGGAGGAATCAGGTAATGACACTCCCTAACAAAGGGTAGCTGACTGCTAGGCAGGTTCTAGGAGTTTCTTTTGGCTGATGAATGAACCTGGTGCTGCAACTCTGTCAAACCTGGGACAGCCTTTCCTGTACTTTTATCTTTTGCTCTTGCTGCTCAGGTACCAACTCAGCCATTTTGAGAGGCTGGAAATATGTTATCACAGATCATATTTGGTTGGAGGAGACTTTTAAGATCATACAATCATGCAGTCATTAGGGATTGGAATTGACCCTGAAAGATCATCCAGTCTAATCCCCCCACCACAACATGATCACCCAGACCAGTCAGTTCCAGGTGGGTTTCAAATGTCTCTAGAAAAGGAGTCCTCAACAGCAAACACCCCCCCGGCAGCCCTTTCCAGTGCCAAATCACTCTCCTTGGGAAGAAGTTATAGAATCGGTTGGTGCTGGAAGGGACCAACATTGGTCACCAGCCCTTCCCTGGTGGTGAGAGCAAGGTCCAGCATAGCACCTTTTTTAGTTATTTCCTCCACCATTTGGAGGAGGAAGTTGCCATCTTTGCAATCCAAGAACAACCTGGATTGCTGGTGCCTTGCTGTGTTGTCACCTCCTCCTCTCCTTCCCCGCCTATCCTTCCTAAAGATCTTGTACCCATCTACCCCTACATTTCAGTTGTGGGAATCATCCCACCAAGTTTCAGTAATAGCCACTGTGGATGGCCTGACGGCAACACAATTGCCCTTAGTTCATCCTGTTTATTGCCCAAGCTCTGTGCATTACCAAGTCTTCTCCAGCCTCAGTGCCTGCCCAGCCAGGCTGGTGCCTGCCCTGAAGCAGTGCCAAGACCTAGCTCTCCCCTGGCAGCTTCAGGCCCTGTCCTCTTGTCCCATCACTAGTTTTACCACTAACTGATCGGGTGAATCCTGAGACTCCCAAATGGTCTCTGGCACTGGATGCCTTGAGGCAGGTGAGCACCTCTGCCTGGAGCAGTAACCATTCCCCACTGGCACACCGTGTGGTGCTGCTCTGCTAGAGTAGGTTCTGTGCTGCTGAGGAATTGTGAAGCAAACACAAATGCGACTCAGACTGGCCCCTGCTTAGAGGCTCCTTTGTCAGTATTTATGGAAATCATAACTCATCAGGGAGGTCAGACCCTTGACTGATGACCAAGCAGGTAAATTTCATGTTTAATGTTGTTCTGGGTGGCCTGCTGAGTTTTGCTTCTGGTGTTACTTGAAACTCCTGGCAGCAGCAGCAGGTTCTAGCTCATGTTCTGTTAGGCAAGAGAATGCTGACAGATGTAGGTGAAATGATGTGGTACTGGGCCATGAGCTGGCAG
>VZRI01009560.1:0-37644 GCA_013397515.1 Upupa epops
TTCCTGACTCAGCATAGAATATTTCTATCTTCACAGTAAGGGTAACGGAGCAACAGGCTATCCAGAGGGGTTGTGGAGTCTCCTTCTTTGGAGACCCGCCTGGATGTGTTCCTGTGCAACTTGGTCTAGGTGGTCCTTCTGTGGCAGCGGGATTGGACTAGACAATCTTTCAAGGTTCTTTCCGATCCCTAATGATTGTATGAAAATCTTACTATCAGCTGACCCTCAGCTATGTATAGGGGTGAAAACTTGTAAGTTGTGGCACCCCTTGGCAGCAATTTTCTTGTGAGTGTCCTCTCAAAGTACCAGAGACCTTGTATCCATTCAGCTTGGTTTCACTTACAAGACAGGTGTTGCAATGTATGCACTTGGATTTTAATTAGTGAAATTAAACCCCTTCAAAAGCATGTGCTAATTTTTTTATGAAAAAAATTGCTAGAAAACAAAGAAAACAATAAACTACTTAACGTGTAAATTAACCTAATTGCTTTGTTTTTACAAAGACTAAGTGTCACAACAGAAACCCGTTAATTTATGATATGGTGAAATTACAACACCTACAGGAGATTTCTCTGCCTTTGCCTTTTTTTTTGATACTTTTATTCCTTTTTTGTAAATACGTCATTTAATTTAAGAATATTTATCTTAATTTGGCTAAAGCACTGCAACAGCATTTACATACTGCCCTCTTATAAAAGAAAACATACCTTCCCTTCCCCTCCCCCACAAGGTAACCTGCTATGAAAAAGGAAACCTAAAAATTGGCCAACTGAGACCAGAGGTAGACCAAAAAGTCAAGTTTGGTTTGATTTACCATGAAGAACCGAAAAGCTGAATCTTTCCAGCACACAGAAGAAAATCTGCTAGAACTCCAGTCCTAGAACTGAGCTGTTTGATATTCACAGGCTTTGTGGGTTGATGAAGTGCTGCTTGGTACGTTAAGTACTCACAAACTATGTTCCACCTCAAGTTTTATTCTTTCTACAATGTCTCACCTCTCTCTTCAGTTCCAGCACACACTTCTCCACTTTCTTTTTTAGACTGTCACATTAAAATTCAGCATTTATATGAGTTATCTACACTGTGGTTGTTATATTCCCTATTTGGGGGCTTCTGCCTTGGATTTCCCAAATATTTAGAATTACCATAATTGCTTTAAATTTGCATGTTAGGCTTGATTAAGGCTAAGAATAACATCGTTCTGGTTTAGATTATTTTGTGCTGGTTTGGATTTCTCAGGGTCACTGAAACTCCCAGAAAAAAACAGGAACAAATGTTACAGTAAAGAAAGAAATTTAATTTTATTAACGGAAAGTAAAGAAAGGGTTTAAAGGCAAATGATGGCCAAAGACCTCTGCCTTCTTCTTCCTCCCACCCACCCCTTTTTCCTCTCCCAACAAGGATATGTCATGCTGACTGAAAGTTTAGGGAGGTTTGGAAAAGTGCAAGTGTAGGGAAAGTGGATGTGATTTGAATGTAATGCCTGACTTTACGTTGTGCATATTCAAACTGCAAGCAGTAAATAACTGCACTATTCATAGAGACAATTTCTCCTAACTAACAGTACTGTTATAACCTGAACCATTAATTTATACAAGATGGCAAAAAATATGATTATGAAAAAGTACGCTTGCAAATATTGCTGTTAGGAAGTTATTAAAACTATAGTATGAATATTCATCTGTAATAGAATGCATAGCATTCATGTACACTACGTGAAATAGACATTATTATTTTTAGTTATTAACTTTGCAAACTCTTTATTGGGACAACATTATTAACTTGCAGCACTACTAACTGTTGGGGTGTTGGAGTATGTCTTAAACCTTGCTGTCCAAAGATCCCTCCAGACTGAGATTAGAACTGGATTTGCCAGCTCATGTCTTTTTCCAGGCACTTAGCCGTACCACTCCAGCTTTTGGGCTAAGTTGCATTTAGAAAAGAGTAAGATAAAAGTTGGAAAGCTATCATCAGACACATCTTAAAGTGTTGATATAAACACACTCTAGATTTTGAAAGACAAAAAGACATTGAAATCTCTGTGAAGTTTAGTATTACTGATACTGAATATTCTGTGGCGCTAATGGACAGCCCTCCTCAAACCTCTTCTTTCAAGAACCATCACTGGCATTCGCATGCATATTGCTGCTGAGGCTGGCAATCTTTATATCCAACCTCAGGAACACTTTAGAGTGTGCGTGCATCAACAGCAAAGATGTTGCACAATTACAAACCAGATACTAGCAAAAGAGAAAAGAGAAAGAAACATGATTAATTAGGTGTGCTAACAGAAGGATGAACAAGAATTTTGCCGGCTATTATGAGAAATTTTTCCTCTTTATTTTCAAATTCTTATTTAGTTGAGGTTTGTTTCCTTCCTTTCTTCCTTCTATCCTTCCATCTTTTCTTCCTTCCCTCCTTCCTCTATTCTTTCCTCTCTTCTTTCTTTCTGTCCTTGATTTTTTTTTAATAGAACTTGGCCTTCTTATGCATTTGAACAAGCAGTGAGACATTCTGAGAACAACCGTAGTAAAAAGGGAAGCAGACAACATGCCTAGGAATAAAGAGGTATTATCTGGGCCTGTAATTAAACATTTAATTATCCTGGAGTGTCTCAGCTTTATGGCTACTGTCAAGGCTTGAATACAATATAAACCAGAACAGACTGCACTCAGAGGTGCTCCCTGTGGGTTGCTTCAGTGGGTGTCCTTCTTATAGCTTGCACAGGGATGTCAACTCCCAGCTCCTGGAGCCACACCTCTGTTTCCAGCATGAGCCTATGTGAATGCTATCTCATCTTCTATTTTGTGCACACTGAAGGGTACTTGACATTTAAAACCAGATAAGGCTGGCTGGTAGCAAAAGGGAAGGTTTCTATTCACACTAAACCAAATAAACACAGACTCCTATCTTGGCTCCATTGTCTTTTACACAAAGCCCAGAATGCTAAACCACTCTGTTCAGAGAGGGTCAAAATTACAGAAGCCTTGTGACATCCCTCTGTTACATCTCCCAGAAGAGGTAATCTCATTTTGGTGAATATAGTGAAGGGCACTGGTCTACAAGTTCATTTTTTTCTGATAGGAATGACAACTGTCTATCTGACAAATACGTACTGGTTTATACTTGATTTGTGTCTTTGATAAAGATCATCCCAGACATCAAATTACCTCTAAAAATAATCTAGATGCCCCAAAACCATAGGCCCCCAATACTGAGATGCCATTCCTTTGAGTCTGCATCTAGCCATTTATGGAGAGTTTTATCACTTATTGTTTAAAATAAAAAGTTGTTGTAAATTGCACTTAAAGCTTCAGACAGCAAAGATGACAATAAAAACCTACGACACCCAGAATGCATGTCCCTAGTTCTACTGAGTGTCCAGGGATTGCTCACACTCCCATGAAGCGATGTTGAGCAACAGGGTTAGTTGCCCTTCACATTTTTTTTTATTCCATTTCACTGTCTTTGGTCTCCTAATATCCCTTCTCCTGCAGTTATTTGTCCCTGCATCTCCCACACTTCAACTCCTGTCAGTACCCACTCAAAACTACAATAGAGGAGTTTCCATAAAGCAAGGTGACTATCTCCCTGGGTACAACAACTCACTGCCTAATTTTTTCTCCTGGAAGGCTTCATGCAAGCAGCATATAATAAATTGGTGTAATTAAGCCAAATCAGAAGCATTTGAAGGTTTCAACACAACTCCAAGTATAATCTGCAAGTTTTTGTCCTTCTTGACAGAAACACAGCTTGTCTTTTGCTGAAAAACATTTTCAGGCTGTCCATGTCATATGAAAAAAGACAATGTATGTCATCAAAATCTGGCAGCAGGCAATCAAATAAGTACAATTTCCCTTACAGACTTATTAATTAGTTCTAGCAGCAGCATTCTGAAATTTTAGTATCACCCAGCAGACACAATGAAACCTGGTGGGCTGCAGTTTTTTTACAGAACGTAGTTTGCTAAGCTTTTTGTTTAATTTTCAAGAACAAATGCAATTTTTGAAAAATACAAGAAAACAGAAAATACCAGATCAGAGCATAACTTAAGCAAAAGTATCTTCTAAATTGTGCTCTAAGTCCTGTAATATCAGAAATTAACAGAAAATACATTAAGAATTCATTAACCCAGGCCAAATTGCTCCTCCTTCATTTAATGTCCTCTGAATATAGTTCTTCACTGGAATAACTAAGAGACAAAAGAATGCAACAAAATGAAGGTTAAGTATCTCCTTATCCACACAGCAGAAACCACAGAAGAGTCACTGTGAACATTATGGACCTCTAATTTGCACTTGCAAAGGTCTCAAAAACTAATGATGAAATGTCAGAGATCTTTACTGTTGCTCCTTACTAAGAGATGTTAACATAGAAAGCTTGAATGTGCTCTTGCCACAGCAATAAGGAGAAACCTGACACTTGAACTCGTTAAAACTCATCCTATTAGAGTCTGCTTATCATTCCAGTCTGTCCAAGTCCTTCTGCAGGGCCCTACTACCCTCCAACAAATCAACACGGGCTCCAAGCTTGATGTCATCATATAGGGAAGTACTGTTGAATGACATCCTCTTCCCACTATTTTGCTGTGCTCCAGCTGTCTATTTCTGTGCACATTCATTCATATCCCAACTCAGAATGAGATCAAAAGCAATTTTATGTTCTGCTGAGGCACTCCAGAGCTTATCACACTATTTTTGTAACTTCAGCTGTGGTCTCTTTTGACTCTTTCCACTGAATTTCAAAATCTAAGTGAAAAAAACTTCCATTTTCAGGTAAATTGCCATTAATGTTTTAGAGGGGACTTCTAATAAAAAGAGCTCTCTTCTACTAAAAAAAACAAGAAGGAGGGGTAGCTCTTAGACTGGGGATTACACAGTCCATCCCTACCAGAACATTAGCAGGTCAGCTTGGTCAAGTATTTGTCAATTGTTATACTGGTGCTGAAGGCCTGATCGCCATGCCAATGACAACTCACCAGGACAGCACAGCAGAGCCAGGACTACATTGTACCTGTACAGTGTCCTCAGGGCAGGGAGAGACAAGGAAAGGGTAAATCCACTCTAGCGAGAAAGCATAAGATTTTTTTTTTTAGCAGATATTCTAATGCTTTATAGGAGTATTCCTGCTAAAATGCTCTATTGCATGGTTGCAGAAAATAGTATAAAGATTTAGATACGTAAGATAACAAGCTTCACTAGCAGAATGCTGGGACCTATCTGATGTGACAAGGGCTACTGTTGATGAAGGGAACTTCTGGGGCTGAAAGTAACAAAAATAAGGTTAAGACTTTCATTTGTGTGTGTGTTCTATGTGGTATCACAACACAACTGCATTCACTGCATGAGCAATTAACACTGGTTATTGACTGATGCAAGATTTCTGATATACATGTACAAATTACAAAATTACATTTAGGTAGTTGAGAGCAGAAGGAATTGCTCAGCCACCCATAGCAACAATGTAATGTCTCAGGTGAAAACATGCAGAAGAGGAAAAGCATATAATCAAAAAACACTCCTCTCCTCAAGGACTTGTAGGTGAAAGCAGAGGGTAGAGAAGTGAAGCTATCACCTAATTTCATGCTGTGAATCCCCGAAATTATCCTGCAAACCTATTCCAGTAAAGCTAGACAGATGGCAAAGAGTGATTTCAGTGGTTCTAGGTGAACACACCTGGCTGAAAGACTCGGTATTCGACCATTTCTTTGATCCTTTCACAGACATTCAGGAACAGTTTGCCTTGCTAGTGTTTCTATCATTTGTGTATATTTCCTCCACCGCACTTGTTTTCAAACCTTGCAAATTAACAGTGAGATGGGAAGAAGCTTCTGCATTATAACTCATTGGAGAAATACAGGTGTAAGAAAATACCAACATTTTGAGATACAAGTGACACTTTTTCCCTTTTCTTTAGAGATTGCTGCTTGGAAGTGAAGAACAACAACAGCGCCTATTCTTTGCTGCCTGAATGCAAAAAACAAGACATACTTCTTCAAGCGCCAAAGCCCGAGAGCCACTCCACATCACCAATTCTCTACATGCCACTGTTTCTTAGTAAAAATTATGACTGTAAAGACAAGTAAACATCAAGACAGGAATCTCTTAAGGAAGTGGAGCATAGAAGCTGAAATAAAAAAACATTGCCAAAGCACTTCTAAATAAATACATTAATGGAAAAGAAAATACACTGATAAGTGGCATTTACAGTAAGAACAAGTTGAATCTCTGAGAAAGAGAATGGTAGCTCTGAAAAGCAGCAGAAAGAAGATGTAAGTATGTTCAATATATTGAGTGTCCAGTGATGGGACACAACGGGAAAGACATACTCACACCTGTGCATTACTCAAGACTATGAGTATCCAAGCAGACTAAATGAGTAGTACAAGTTGAAATCATAGAGCTGCAGGCAAGTCCTGACTGACAAGCAAAAAAAACAATGAATTGTCATCCACACAGAGATGGAAAACTCAGGCATAGAGAGATTATCTTCTCATGAAAGCTGACTTGAAGAAGTTTGATGTCAGATGATGAAAACTAAACCAAAGCATTTCAAGCCAGCAAACAAGTTAATCAGTGAAAGCAGCCTCACAGAATTTATTGTGTTCATTTGTGTTTGTACTTGAGAACAAACAAGGAGATAGTTTAAGTAGGATTTTTATACCTTCTCAGCACTTAAGGAAAAAAAAAAGATGTTAAGAATACCTGGTAAGATCCTGAAGATACTTTCAGCATGAATTTATTGAGCTTTTTGCTTTTACCAGTCTTGGATTTACTTGATTTCACTATAGTGAGAAGTGAAATCTGGAGAACTTAGGGAATAAAGTTGGGTCAGGTTGGACTTGATGATTTCTTGAAGTCCCTTCCAACTCTGACAATTCTGTGTAAAAAAGCTTCGGACTAAATAAACACAATTCTCAAATACATAACTGGATATTAGTATTTCAAAAAAAAAAGAGGAAAACCCATGAATTAAGAAAATGGAGATTTGAACTAGGAATCAGTCTTTTCACCAAGCTGTCAGTTAAGGTTTTTCTGAGGCAGCTCTTCCACAGATAAGGACTGCTATGATGCACCCATGCCTCAAGAAAGCTGCCTTTGGGAAGGGATAAAGATGTAATCGATCTGTAAGTTTATCTGTGTTACAGTGTTTGAAAATGACTCCTGGAACTAGAGACTGAAATTTTTATCCTTCCTGCTAATGAGTTTAGGAAACTCTTGCAAACTTTATGCTTAGGTCAAATTACTTGTAAGAATTCTTAAGTTCATTCTCCTTCCTAAGAAGTTAATAATAACATGATCTCTCAGACTCACTCTTCCCCAAATGAACTTCATAGTAACTTGCCAGTGGCATAGTGTATACAGCTGTTAAATGATCTCAATTGGAAAAATAAAACATCTGACTTATTAAAAATACAGTACTAACTTAACTTTTGAAATGCATAGTTGTTTCTTCATTCTTCCTTTGCTGGCATTTTTTTCAGATTACAGTTATCACGTTGATCTTCTAATTATGCTGAAGTAATTTTAGCTTGTATCTCAGAAGGCTCATTCATATAAATGTTTGCTTACATTAAATGCATTCTTGCATAGTAAAATAAAATGGAATACAAATTACTCCTCATTTTTATAAAAGGGAAAAATAGGCAGAAGTAGATACTCAGTAGTTTTTTAAAACAAAAGTAATATGGGGAAGAAGAGAATAAATCTATATATTTATATAAAATGTAATAACATAAGAAATTTCAATAAACAGCTAATTGCTCTTGAAATCCTAACTGCATTGTGAGTCAAGCAATTTAAAGTGATGAATAAATTAATGGAAGACTGATTGCCACACAATGTTTCTTCACAGCAGTGACATTTACACCTGTCTTTATAAATCCTGGTGGCAAAAGTACATAAAAGCAATATGTGATACAAGCCCCTCTACAATTGCATTCTGAATAAAATCCAGTAATTTTATTTCATTTAATGTGAAAATCCTTTCTCAGTGTTAATATTTTCATAAAGCGTTCAGTCTCTACTGTCAGAAAAATTTACACCCCAGAGGTAACTTCTGAAGCATAAACAGGATTAAGATTTCTTGATGCTTTTTATATAACACATTTCATACCCCAAGATGAAAAACCTCAGTGTATGAACAGTTCCCATAAGCCTTTTCTATGCAGATGCTTTTCTGTTTTATCCCAAAGCACAGATACAGTATAAATAGCAATGAGAGTTTCAGCCTTCATAGTGTCAGCTAATAAAATAAATATTAAAGATCACATAAAGGGACACTTCCCATTATTATAATGTACGGCAGACAGCGGGCTTCAGTTCATTCAATATGGAAGCTGTGCCAAATGTGCTCTTATGTATGAAAAAATTAAAATTGTGAAACCTTTGTTCTCTTGCATGTAAATTCCCTTCCCAGTATCATGTGCCAGAAGGGCTTGCTGTCCCAGAAAGAAAGCAGTTAGGAGGAAAAGGAAACAGCAGGAAGAAGGATGTGAAATTGGAGTTACTCTAAAATGCAAACAACAATGTAAAATGTGAAAATCAGTAAGAGAAAGAATTACGTATCTTACTGCTGTAGCTCCCAGATGAGGCAGGTACCTCTGAAACTGCAGCAACCGTGGAAAAATTATTCCCAAGTGAGATTCCTGAGGAAATAACCAAGCTGAGCTGCTGTCAAAATACAAGGAATGGAAAACTTGTGGTGACCTCCTTCATCCTTTAGCAGTGCTCAATGACCAGACATGGTCACACATTTCTGTGTGAAGAAGTTTCACCAGAAATGGTTGGCTGCATGTAAAAGGGTCATTGTTCAACAAAGTTCAGCTCTGCATCAATTTTATCAGCGAGGTCAACATTTTTTTTTATGCTTTCTTGGAGGAGAGATGAATTGTGATCACAGAAACACAGAATCATTGAGGCTGTAGAAGATCTCTGAGATCATTAAGCCTAACCTATGACCTAACATCACCACATCGACCAGACCAGGGCACTAAGTGCCACATCCAGTCTGTTCTTAAACACCTCCAGGGATAGAGACTCCACTGCTGCCCTGAGAAGTCCATTCCAGCGTCGGATCGCCTTTTCCAAGAAGAACTGCTTCCTAATATCCAACCTAACCCACCCCATTAAACTCAGAAGCACTGTCAAATATACAACAGCAGAAATTATGTCTTTCACTTGTTTTTCTTTCTTGCTCAGTTTCATACTACTTGAATAAGTTAATTTTTCACTGTAAAAACAAGTGTTCTGATTTGTCCTGCAATTAAACAGGTGGAGGTGAGTTTTTAGAGATGCTGTTTCACTGGAAATATAAAAAAAAACGGTTGAATCAGACTAAATATACATTATATACATTGAAATCTGAAGGCAACCCATGAATGGAGTCAGCTAGGTTCTGCAATCATCACTGCTTTAGTGAGATATAAACAACAATTTGAGTCTGTGCTGTTTGCTCACCTTTGTTTCCTCCTTTTTTAAGAGATATTGTTTTCTTTCCTGGACAGAAATGTTGCCACTTTCTAAACTGAAAGTTGTCTCCCTGAGTGAACTAACATGAACATTTTCAGAAGATGTTTACACCTACAAAGTATAGATTTTACTCAATGGCATGGGCATCAATTTATGGCATCTAATCCCATCACACACTCACAGCTACATGAGATTTTAGCTCCAGTTACTCTTGGTTTCAAGATTCTCAAGAGTGTTAATAGAAAAAAATACAACCTTTATAAAAGTCATCTGTCCTGCATTTGCAAGAATGAGCACCTTGGGCTTTCTTATTCGTTTTTTTTCCCCACTAAATATTCATAATCACTTCTGAAGAACAGGCATGAATGAAAAATGAGAAGAATTTTGGTTAGAATAGAGTCTATAGGAGCAGGATTCATGTTTTGTTTTCTGTTACTACTCATTCAGTACAGGATAAAAAACACAACAAACCAAAACATATCCCCAAAAAGCACAGAGCCACATACAGGATGGCTTTACGTACTGTAAAATTTATGCCATTTTTACAGGAAAAAACATGGCTAAAACTGGAATAGTTCATATCATCACAGAGTACCTCAAATAGAAAGACACCCAAACAGCCATGAAGTCTAAATCCCTTCTGCTCACAGGACAACTGAAAACTAAACCATATGACAGAGCGTTATCCAAACGCTTGAACTCTGATAGGGTTGGTGCCACTTCCTTAAGACTCTGTTCCACTGATCAACCACCTTCTTTGTGATGAACATTTTCCTAAGCTACTACTTGATCTTTCCCAACACAGGTTTGTATCATTTCCTCATGTTCCATTATCAGAGAAAGGAGTTCAGCACCTCCCCCTCTGCTAATCCCCTTGAGGAAATCATAGTCTCTAATGAGGTCACCCCTCAGCCCTCTTTTTTACAGTCCCAGGGAAACAAAAGACTTCCCAAAGAAATGGGTCAGGTCAAAAAACTGGGGTTTCTTCTCTCTTCAGAAGGCTCCTGGATTTTTGTAATTAATAGAAGTGGGTTTGGTGCAGTAGCAGGGCACAGGCTGACTTCACCTTCACAACAATTCCAACCTAGATGGACCATTGCCCTTATCATTGTTTCCCTCACTTCCAGAGAAAGTCTTATACTTACTGTACAAGGACACCCAGGAAGGTGACATAGCCATCACATTGGTTGTGTTGGTCAGGAACTTGTCACCATTCTTCTGCTATCCCTTGTTACTACCTTTTGACAGGCTGAGAGAAAGTAGGGAATCCTTCATACCATGTGTCCTTTCTGCCCAACAGGTCTGACCATGGGACAGAAGAGTGCGTTTCCATCAGTCTATCTCTTAAAGAGGCTCCCAGATATCCCTTATCCTACGCACCTCCACCACAGTTCTGACACTAAGCCTGGTTGCTTCAGGCCCTGCACAGGTCTCATGGACCATTCTCAGGAGAGCTGTGGGCCCTTGTCTGGACTATCTGGAGCCATGAGGTGTCTCTATTTCAGGAACCCATCCTGTTCACCCCTAGCTGGGGCATCTGCTATCACTCTTGCATTGGCCACAACTCAACAATTTGAGCTAATTCGATGAAGAAACTACAATATTATTTCTTCCCTTAGAAAGCAACTTGCCAGTATTTAATGTCCCTATAACAAAATAAAAAAAGGGCCACACAAAAATTTTCAAGTCCTCCCTCCACTTTTTCAGCAGTGGAATTCACACCGTAAACTATGTAACTGCTTCCTGTAGGTGTGACAAATGAATAATGAAGCCCTACATGCAATACAGAACAAAAGCCCTTAGAAAGGCATTTCAGATATGCACAAGATACGCCTCTGGACGCACGATAAAATCCAATTTTATAATGTGAGAATAAAATTTCTACAAAGCTTTATCTCTACCAGATGTGGGAACAATAAAGCAGTTGATATTTGAGCTTTTCAAATCTGAACATATTTTGCCTGGGGAGAGAAGGCCAGTGCTAATATTTTTGCATTATGATCAAGTTGATCTATTTGCATCCCAGATTAACCCTTGTATCTTCTATGTCCCTTGTTTTATTTCAGAATTGAGCAAAGCATCCACCAACAACTGTGCTACCTCTGAGAGACATCACAAGCTCAGGAAATGAACCATCAAATTCAAACGTTTTTACTTCCCCGCCCTCTTTTCCACACAGCTGTTTTGTTTTTAAATGATGTATAATGCTCCAAGAGTAAAAGCAGGAAGGATAATTTTCTCAAATTCCTAACAATGAAAAAGAAACTTAAACAGAGGCAGAATGTGAGAATACAACAACATATCCAAGAGAAGAGAGGCAGAGATCATTCACTACGACCGCAGGTCTTTGATCTATTCTTTCTATAAAGAAACCTATCTAAATGGATGACTGCAGTGCATGTAAATTCAGCAGTCCACAAGCTTTGTTTAACATTTTTACATCTTGATTTAGTGTGGGGAAATAAATGCAGAGAAGATCAGAAAGTAAGGGCTAATCTGTCAAGTCCACACTATACTCAGAGCAGTTCTTCTCAGGAGTACCACCTATAAGCAGTTATTGAAGTAGTTTATGGAAGAATAATGTTCTTTTTAAAAAAAACAACAAAATAAAGACAAAGTTTCTTCTATATGGGTGAATTCAGCTGAAAATGTTCCAATTAGATGTTTGAAGTTAGTTTGCTTTTAACAAACCACAACAGCAGCTTCAAAACTATTCCGTTTTCTTTTCCCCATCAAGCAGATTTTGGTTTTCTCTCCATGGGAGGTGTCAAATGCTGGTTTGAAAGAGTTCAGCACAGAATGTAACTGAACAAAGCCCAGTGAGAGGCATTTGGAGGCTTCTGAGGAAGGAATAAAAGGAAGATGAACTTGTGCCAAGGAAGAGGTTAATCCCTACCCTTACATTTCCAAGTTTAAAATCCATTTCTAAGTTTCGTTCATTAGTTTTTGATTAATTACCTGTAGTTTAATGCATTTTCTTGTACTTTTATTTCCTTTCTCTTCAGTTCCTTCCTCTTCTACCAAATCTATATTCCCTCTTTCATCAATATCCTTTTGATTTATTTTTTCATTTTCTTTCCCCAGTTCTACCTCATAAAATGTAGCACAGTCTTGAGCCATCCGATGTCTTTCACGACAGACATACAGTTGCCTTAAATGCTATGCAGACATTTACTGGCCTTTGTTTCACACTTGCTATCAGGTCTCTGATGTTTCTGTAGGCCAGTTTGTTTCTACAACTAGAGACTTTATAACATAGAATTTAGCTTTCTAATGCTGTTCTTCTTATAACCTAAGTATTTCTGAATAAAGCTCACAGACTTTAGTTTCCTTTATTCAGCTTTCATACACACTTTAGTATTCCAAATTTTAAAGGCTTGTACAACATTTCAGGCACGTTCTCTCTTGATGACTTTGTATACCATTTACTACCCTGCCTTTTCCACACAGTATAGCTTGTATGTATGATTTTACCAGTACAGTAGGAAAAAATGCCTTCTCCCTGCCTGATAAAGCCCCAGGTGTGGCGATGGAATACCTGACCAACACCTTCATTCTGCTGCTAATGATCTGCAGTGATTAGCTGCACCTTTCATTCTATCAAATTCCTCTCACCAAAGACTTCCTCAAGATCATTATTTTCCAAGATGACACTGACAGTCATCACAGGCTGCAGTCATCCCCAACTGCTTTTTCCCAGCTTTCAAGACTGGAAACTACATGCACCCAGTTAAACAGAAGTATTGTTCAACCTGTGAGTTCTGGCTGGAAGCTTTCCTTAGGGACACAAGTGTTTCAATACCAATTTGAATGAAGGTTCTGTATTAATTTCAAATAATTGTTCATTCAGTAGCTGATTTGTCTAACTGGACAGAAGAAGAACTTCAATTTAAGACTGATTTGTGACTATCATGTGCAATCAGTATTCCCCAATGAGCTGTTTTCAGATAAAAGAGAAAGACCACCCATTTTGGTCTGATGCCAGTTCATAACTTCAACAAGGATAATTCCTGCAATATTCAGCTAATCTATAGAATCTTGCTGTTCTGTTAACAGTCTTCTTCTTTTTCTGCTTTATATACTAATAATTTCACAGGGGAGAGGTTTTACAAAACATCCACAGAAAAATTCTTACACTACCTTGCAACTTCACCTTTCTGAAAGTTCAGATATTTTAACCTTTAAACAGAAGTTAAAACCTAATAGAAAAAAAAAAAAACCGCACACAGCAATTTATAAGGAGATGCCTATAATAAAACAATATCTGAAAAAAAGCATTATCAACAGCTACTTCCTTCCAAGGACAAACTAAAATAGTTTGGCTAACTAAAATAGTTCATCATCACCAGTCTTGCAGTACAAAACTTCTGTGTAATTATTCAATGGGTAGAATGATTACAGACAAAGAATAGAGACAAATAAGCGACTTGCTCAAGATGACTTTTCTAGACATGTTTTAACAGTGAGAAATAGAATAAAACAAACTCAAAAGGACAACTCACTTTTTCACAAGGTATCTGAAAATCAGATCATGGAAGGAATTACTACTCCTATTTCCAAATTGCTTTTGAGTATTTTTGTTGCCTTTGGATTTCTAAATTGCTAAAGGTACCATTTTGGATGTTGTAAATTCTTCTGTACTGATAACCAATTCCATGGTATAGAACAATTCTACTTATCAGTAATTTATATACATATTTATATATATATATATCTCAGTATTTATATCAGTAATTTTTATATATATTTATATATATAAACACACCTACTGATGTACTAACATAACTTATCAGAATGAACTGCACATCTTCTCCAACTATTGCAGAAATCAGACAAATTGCCTGGATCCTATGTGACACATGTGGGTACCTTCTGCCAAGTACCAGTGTCATCTACCCAAGTTAATTACATTATATTTTCTAAAGTTACTGCCTGACTCAGTGGCTTTTGTAACAACTTAGGACTCACACATAAAGAACTAACAAATAGGTCACTGTTTTGAGCAGTTACTGTGAATGGAATTTGTCGTAGAATGATCTTAGACCTATTGTGAGGGTAACAGGACCCGGTGAATGACAATTAATTCTTTCTTTCCTCTCTCTATCTCTCTCTGAGATCGATATCTTCGCAGTGGTGTGAGACAGTGCAATGCATCCACACTGGGAGAGAGGAAAAGGGAGAAGGAGGGGAAAGAAGGGGGCAGAGGCCCTCGGCCATGGTTTGCCTTTAAACCCTTTCCTTACATTCTGTTAATAAAATTTCCTTCTTTGCTGTAACATTTGTTCTGTTTTTCTGTGTATTTCAGTGACACTGAGAAATCCAACTCGGCACAAAACAATTCACAACCAGGACAAACATGAATGCTTTTTGACGGAACATGCTGGAACGCCTGCAGATCTGCACAGAAGGAATTTGGTTAATCTTTATCACAGTTGATTTAAAAGAGGTACAATAGACAAGAAAGCTGGCTCCTAAACGATGCTATCACAGCTTGTAACCTCATTACAATTAACTTTACCTGTTCCTAAACTTGCAGTTCTTTTTACTCATCTGTTCACATGAGATGAGGTTGTTTTCTCCTCATTTCTATTGTGTCAGACTCAGAATCATGCCTAATGTTGCATGGACTTCAGGGAGTAGTAATTTCACTGAGATTTAGTTAGATATCCAAAGTGCTTCTGAAATGAAAAACATTCTGCACCTTGTACACCTAGAGGTTTCCTGTTTTTCTGGCCTCTTAGCACTAGTCTTTTAGTGCTTGCAGCTCCATTTTGACTTGCAGAGCAAACCTGATTATTTTCTACAAGTGGTGGAATGAGTTATTGCTGAACCCCTTATTAATTGTCTCCTATGCTAATACTAGCTGAGTCATTCATCTTCCCTCCTCCCACAGCATAGCTTAGAGAGGACACCATAATTCTGGAACATTTGGCATAATTTATAAAGGTCACATTGGGTTTCCCCCAGTTTTTATAGCTCAATGATTTTTTTCTTGTTAGTGTCACCAGAGAAAGCCCCGATCTCTATTAGTGTAGAAGAGCAAATTGACTAAAAAAACAAGTAAATCAGACAGCTAATTAGGCTTGGGTCTGATTGGCAAAAAGCACACACCTCATTTCCCAGTTCTGGCAGTGTTTTCTCCTTGTAATTCACAGTTACGGAGCCTTATCACTGAGAAAGTCGCCTCTCAAACAACATGAGAGTGCTACACCAATTTTCTAGAGGCATCCTTGTAAACCAGCAATAAATTCACAGCCTTAAACATTAAATTGACTGGGGACATTAAATTGACAGAGTACTAGAAGGGTCTTGCCAAAGAACTGTAAGAACTAGAAGGAACACTGGCATAGCCCACAGTGTTTGGCACAGAAAGCAACACTACTGCTGAGAGATACCTCCTGTCTTGGAGGACAGCAGACACCACAGCAAATAAAACATCTGCAGCCACTTTAAGATCCAAACATTATGCCTGTATCATTGGGCTCTAATATATCAGAGCTTTCAGTCTTGATAATTTCTAAGTCAAGCCCAACCTGGGTTTATGCACCTGCGGCAGCTTCACCAGTAGGTGTAAGGCAACAGATGCACAGAGGATAACTGAGGAACAAACATCTGGAAGACAGAACAATAAAGGCAAACTTAATTCTGACATTATTAGTTCCAATAATATTACTAATCCAAATATTTCTACTCATCATTTAAGAAGTATTAACAAGTCGTATGCACACACTTCAGGACAGGGGTAAAGACAACAAGACATAAAAATATACTGCTTTTATTATACAGACTTCAAATTCATTTTGTATGAAATAACATGGTTTGGGTGGGTTTTCTAGTTAACTTTCCTGGACTTGCTCTACCAACTGGCCTGAAACCTTTCATGAAAAGCTAAACACCTAAGGAAATACATCTTTAGGTCACATGCTCGAGGGTAAATGAAAGCTGGAGAGGGAATTTTTATGAGTACCTCTAGTGATAGGAGAAGTTTCAAGCTGAAGGTTTTTATTACTTCTTAGAAAGCAATTCTTTACTATGAGGGTGTTGAGGCATTGGAACAGGCTGCCCAGATGAGCTGTGGATGCCCACTCCCTGGAAATGTTAAAGACCGTGTTGTTTGGGGCCCTGGGCAAGTTGGTCTCATGAGACAGGCCACTGCTCATAACAAGGGAGTTGGAACTAGATGATCTCTGAGGTCTCTTCCAGCCTAATCCATTCTAAGATTCTGTGCCAATGATATACATTTTACACCTTCCATTACACAGTCAAAATTGCCACATCCACATGTATGTGACAATAGTGTGACATAATTTAACTTCATGTAAGTTCTATTAAGTTCAATATAAGTTCCATACATTGAAGAATTCAGAATCAGTCTGAACATTATTCTTGGAACACCAACAGAATCAATCACAGCAAGCACGGGGTAAATGGGTACTTTTAAATATTAGTGGTGTGCAGCGCAATTAACATCTTGCCCAGGTAAGTCCCACAGTTAATGAATGGGGCTCTGTGATTACTGGCCTGGCACAGCATGTTGTCTTACCATTCTCTCTTGCACATTGGTTAAGTGGGACACCTCAAAACATCTACCCAAAAAACTCTTTATTAATTATCAGCTCAATAAGTTCCCTAACTATTGCTAGCTGAGAAACAGGGTTTTTATAAAAAGGCAAACAGTCAGTGCACATGTTATGTGGCTGCCCAAAGCCTAGGGCCAGGAACGAAGGCCACGCATTTACTTGCTGTGAAGAACTGTGACCACAGCTAACGTGGTCATGCACCCTTATGCAGCTGGAGTGCTTCCAACAGCAGTTTTAAGCACTGCACATAAAACAACTAATTCACTACACCTAGGTATGGCATGTAATGGTCTGAAGTTTTAGAAAAGGATATTTTAAACTTAAAAGTTATTTTTGCTGGGTTCTGTTTAATACTGCTGGGAGGAACTCCTTCATTTTTCTATGAACAGAAGAAAAAAGTAGGTTTCAACAATGACTGCCAACTTACTAACCTATTCATAGAAAATGAACAAGTTCTAGCACAGGGAATAAAACTCAGCCGAAGAAAATTCATACAACTAAACCTGACAAGGAAAATAAACTAAATTAAACCAAAGCAGAGTTCCATTACAAGCTCCATTTTATTTTAAGTGTGATATGGTGCAACAGTGCTTTTTAGGTAGATGTAATTGCTAATTTCTACAAGGAAAAGAAATTCAACAGCAAGAAGCACCAAATGAATGGTATCACCAGTTTGTGAGAAAAGAGCACTAGAAAGTTACATG
The DNA here is from genome assembly GCA_013397515.1 of Upupa epops. NCBI lineage: Eukaryota > Metazoa > Chordata > Aves > Bucerotiformes > Upupidae > Upupa > Upupa epops. The sequence continues at coordinate 17,755 of VZRI01009560.1, forward strand.
AGAACTAATCTTACAGAAGAACATCTTCAGGTGCTCATCAGGAAGCATCAAAAATGTGAAATAAATTGTCTGACACTATATCTGACTGACGCCTGCATAACAACAAAAACCCTTTAAAACACAAGCTTAATTTAGAATAATCTTTTTCATACTCTGACAAAAACAATAGTAATTAAGCTAAATGTCTGAATCATGATTTCACTTTTGATTTAAAAAATCTTCATGTAAATGATGATATAAAGCCAAATGCATCACAGTTAGAAATTTATGGTGGTGTATAATTTTATCGATATAGTAAAAGGCTACAGTCATGTTAGCATCTTGTGTATAAAACGCTGATGTGTTTTTTAGTGTCTGTCCTCTTACACCCCTTACATGGAGAGCCATAAAAATCAGTCTTCTGCACAACCACTAACTTCCTTTAGCTCAAAACCTTTTATTTCCTTCCCTTCTCCTTCACATTTGGAGTCAGTCATAAAAAGTTCAGGAGCAGTCAGAGTGCAGGACTTGAAAGGTTGTGGAGACTAGTTCTCCACCTCAGTGTTCACTTCTGTGCCTTCACAAAATTTGTGTCCTGTTACGAAGACACAATGGAGGGAAAATGTGGTTTAATAAAGCTGAACAATGCAAAAACAAATGGATCAAGTGTCTGCAGCACACAAAGGAAAGCATTTATGCTGCTCGAGTCACTCAAGACTTGGTTCTTCATTGTCCTGGGTTTGATTATTCTGTTCCAATTGGATTCCTCAGGGTAGAAAACACAAAACCCAAGGACGTTGCTAAGAAAGATAAGTTTTATTAACAGACAAGTAAAGAATGGGTGTAAAATGAAGAAACAGCAGCTGAAAGCCTTCAACAACCCCTGGCTTCTTTCCTCATGATTTTTCTCTCTCTCTTCTGACACAAGTAATGTCCACACTACTCAAATACCATGCCACCACCAAGATACAATGTTCCAAAAGATCTGTATAGGAAGGGAGGAAAGGAGACAATTAGTTTTCACCTGGAAAGCTGGAGACAAACAGAAGCCAAGAAGAAGCCAGAATGGCTGAGAAAGGAATACTGGGAATTCTGGGATTATGGGAAGGCTGTCCTGCTGTCTCATGTACATGGAAACAGTCAGCTTTCAAGGAAAAGATCCTACATTCAAATCCCAATGGGACTACCTGGTTAAAAATAACTAGGACACTCATACCCAGAGCTTGTACTTTTTAACTATGCTGTGTGGTGGGAAAGGCAAGGCTGCTGTCAATCACAAGGACAGCATTATGCCTCCAAGCCCTGCTCCAGATGGCACAAGTACTCGACATAAGTCTATATATACAACCCCTTCTCCTCCTCCAGCTGCAAAGAGTTATTCTGCTAGACCTCTAGTAAAGCACCTGTCTCTCTTTGACAGTCCAGCTGTATGAACTAAAGAGGTTTCACCTCATCTACAGCTACAGCTATGCCACAGCTTTTAACCCTGCTGCTTCAAGTAAACTTTTATAGCTATTGAGGAACACCTCTCTCTCCTACCACTTCCAGTAGTAACTGAGCCCCTTGTAGAGCTTATAAATTGTGGCAGAAATAAGACTGTGGTAGCAATAGACATAAGAGAAACGGTATTATAAGAGACCAATGCCATGGGAAGTAATGCAATAATCTACTGTGCAGAAGACACTGCACTATAATTCCTGTGCTAGCAACTAAGAAGGTCAGAAAATGTAATGCTAAAATTATACTGCAATTTTCTGTTGCTATTAGTAGAATTATTGCTTTAGAAAAGTACCTAAGAAACAACCACTCCAAGAAATTATAAAAAATTATAGCTTTGCAAAGCTGGAATCACTCTGCTCCATCTGTCCTGGGGTGAGTTGAAGGAGGACACATTCTGAGTTCCAAGTCTGAAGCATTAACAGCCTGGAAAGCACCATATGGATTTTGGCATTCCTCTGTTTAGAAAAAAAATAATTAAAATAGAATATGAAACATTAAAAGACAGACTGAGGTGATTTTTTTTCATTATTCTGAAAAAGTAGGTCTATACAACTCAGAATGTTTAAAAATAACAGAAGCTAGTGCATGCCACAGGTTCTTGGAAACTGTGTCCTGAAAGCCCTCGAGTTGTTCTGTCAACTTTGCGTAAATTTCTGCAAGCCTTACATAATCTGAAGCAGTAAATAGCAATTGCAAAGTGAAGCCTACCAAGATTTAATATTTGTGGTATAAACAATCTTGTCAATAAAATATAATCAAAGCTATTTGTCTTTAGAATTCCATTTGTATCCAACTTCAAAACAGTAAATACCTAGATATGATGCAGATGGAGACTGAATATTAAGGTCTGAAAACATCAAGGGAAGAATTAAAAATGATGTTTAGAAATGAGGAGAAGTAATAAAGAGAAGCATAATTTGTAAATTAAATTCTCTTCACCAAATAGCGAGAAAAATGACAAAATTATTCCAGGCAGCAATATTAAAATGAATAATTTCTTTCTTCTCTTTTTTGTCATTTGCAAAAGGAACCTGAAGCAACTAGCATGCACAAGTATTGCTTCAATGCATCTCTGAAAACAGTGGACTGTGGTAGTTTAGTTATTATTTGCAGCAATTCCTATATTGTACAATAAAACACTGTGATGATAATCTGATAACAGATGCTACTACAGGCTGTATTGGATTAGAGTACAGAATAGAAAAAGCATTTCATTATCATTGTTTATTATTTAGGGAGGAAGAAAACTACATTTGGAAGAAAGCTGTGATCAAACGTGCAAGAAAGAGTGCAAATAGGAGCAAAATCTTTATTCTAAAAGCAGTAACAATGTTCATTATGAAAATGGTAAACACTAGTATAAATTGTGTGCTTTTTGTTCTGGCACTCTGCAATAAATGACACTTCTTCAGATACAAACTGCCTTTTCAAAGTAAAATGGAGGAGAATTTTAAATGCAAAATCTTTTACACCTCAGTGCAAAAGCTCATTCTTCATTAGAGACAGTACTGGTATCAGAAGTTATAATTATATGATAGAGTTGCTGGTTTCTGCAGCTTCTGCAGTTCAGTATTTATAGAATCATAAAGCTTAGAAAAGACACCATGGACCTTAAACCAGGTTTTCCAGGTTTTTCCTGTCCAGGGACAGCAACTCCTCCAACCCCTGGACAACCTGTTCCAAGACTTGACCACTCTTCCAGAGAAGAATTTTTTCTTTATGTCCAATCTAAACTTCTCATGGCACTAAGCACTAAGTTTGAACCATTATTATACATAGTACCATATGGAGCTTCAGAAAAAATTGCCACAAAATCATAAGAGAAAAAGCCAGGACTTAGCAGGGTAACTCTCTCACTTTACTTTCTTGGCTCGTAGCTGCATTACTGCAATTTTGTCTGCTAGTTCCATTCATGCTCGATATCCTGAAAAAAAGATTACCCACTCAAAGACATCAAGGACTATTAGGCAAAGAATTCCAGGCAGCAATCTAGTGAGTGAAAAGTTAACACCAGCAAATCCTTTAACCCTTGCAAGTTTTTATCAATCAGTGTAGGTAGCTGAAATGCTTCAGGTATTTTTAGGTTTTCCTTTGGAAGTATACTTCAGGTATATTAAAAAAATCCTTTAATAAGTTAGAAACACTTACAAATTCTTTACTTTTCAAACTGAAAATGCATGTCCTCAGAAATGAGTTTACTGTCATCAGGAACACAGAAGCAATTCCTGATACAAAATTACGACTGTAATTACATGACTTTCTGTTTCCACCTGCATTCTACAGAAATTTGTGTTGCCCTGAAATTCTCTTTCTTTAAAGAGTTACTCTACTTTAAAGAATTACATATGTTGGACAAATGAAATTCCTGTGAGATTCATTATGAGAGAATTCATTCCTCAACAGAAATGGGATTATTGTACACACTTCTTTTTCCAGGCAATATACAGTCAGGACTGTAGATAGTCTATATCAGCATTTGCTAGTTTGAGCTGTTTTAAATCAGACTTTTCCAGCCACATTAATTCACCCAACTACTTAAAAGTTCTCATGCTGTCAGGGATGACTCTATATCTAAAAGTACTGGATAAATTATCTGATGGGGTAGATTTCTGCTATGTAAACGTAAAGGACTCCAGAGGTTTCCAATACTGGCATAGTAGAGTAACACAGGATTCAGTAGCAGGCATCCCAGTAGGGTGACAAAGAGACACTTGGAAGGCTTTCAACCAGACAAGGTCAAATTACGTTGTTCTCCCATCCTGTATACCCACTACCATCAAACAACAAGTATATACTCAGCAAAATCAAAGTAACATGTGCTTTAGTAATTTTGTCATCACACTTTGTATCAATTCATTGAAAATGGGAAGTATGTTTTCAGTTCAACAAAACCCAGAAAGTACATGGTGTCTGAACATCATACTGGCCTACACTAAATCTGGAATATTTAGTGGGATATAGCAACATAAGGAAAGGGCAGATCAAGCAGCATTTCCATGGTGTGAAATAAGGATGTCTCAGAGCAACAAGAGAAAAGTCACATGCTGACCTTTTCTTAGACACACCACAGAATTTGTAACCACCACTGTCAAATACTGGAAAACAGAGTAGGAACATTTATTAACTGTGATTCACCATCATTATCAAGACATTAATATTTACACAGAGGTGTCCTTCTGTTAATGGTACTAGGTCCTCACTTTTTTCAACTTTCCACCTTCCACAAGCTCAATCATTTTTAACAATCCTACTCAACAAGCAAGTTATTTTACATAAACTACTTATTAGTGAGTTATTTTATAAACAGTAAGGGTCATCTTGAAAAACAGGGTCAGATCTCACACACTTAATTAGTTAAACTCCATTAACTTTTTTATCTTAAGAGGCTGACTAGCATTAGCAGAAAATTGGACATTTACTTCAAAACACAGCATGATGATAAAAACCCATTTTGATATTGGTATCTTGCCACAAAAAAACTTGCCCACAGATGGCAAATTGTATTTACTGCCATCTTCTTGCAGAATGTCCCATAATCTGCCAGTTAGGAAAATAATCTCAAAAGGAGGCAAACTCAGCACTAAATAAAGAGAATTTAAATGTTAGTAGTGAATATGCCCTATAGTTTTAGATTCTCTGCCTCTGTATGCAGATTATCTTAAAAAACTATTTATATTTAGTTTACTTAAGAATTTACAAAGGAAAACAGCAATTTTAAGAACAGAAGGAGCAATATATAATTAAAAAGAAAATCAACATCTTCCTTTGCAATGCCTTTAAAAATTATCTCTAATCAAAGTAGGTAAAAACAGTTCTGGAAAATTATTACTTTAAACTGCTTAGTTAAAGCCACTGAATAAAATTACCTCAACAGTATGGACTTTTGTTGATTCTGCTGCAGGTTACTGTTCCTTTAAAAATGTAGAAATTATTACCATTTCCATGTTACCACTGATGCTTTAGCAGTTTCACAGACATTTTCTTATTCCTACACTAGGTTTGCAGTGAAGCAGAATCCAGAGTTGCAGAAAAAGGAAACAGTTAATTTTATCAGATAAGAGAAGTGGGAAAGTATCATACGAGCAACACCCAGACCACCACATTAGATTAGCAGGGTAATGCATTGACAGTCTAGATTCATTCTGTCCTCACAATATAATTACACAACAGCCATGAACAATCCCACAGAGGGCGATATTACTGAAGCCAAGATTGTAAGAAATTGCAGCGTGTGGTTGTGGGAGTGTAAGGTGAAACAAGTTAATAACTTCCCATTATCTATCGGTAAAGCTGCTACCTCTGTATGTGGAAATAAATGACATGAGAAAAAAGCTAAATTAAACAATAGTTTATGTGAGGGAGCAACATAGTATAGATGGTGATCCTACGCTGTACATACCACAGCTAGAGCAAAAAAATCACCTCCTCCTATTTGGAAAACACTCATTCAGATGGCTTCGTTGCTAAGGTAGAAAGCACTTGAAAGCATTAGACAAATATTACAGTAAGTACTCTTACGCATTAGCAGACAAAGAAACCTATAAGGAGCTGAGCCTGTGTGTTCCAAAGCATGATAAGAATTTGGGAGAATGTTTAAAAGTTCTGGCCTCAAATTTCTCACGTGTGTCAGGGAGTTTTGACTTACATGGTGATACTTCTCCTACTGGCTCAACCACAAAGCTACAGAGAGGTTTCAGTGTTGAGTGCTCCACTGATTTTTCTGACCATTTTAAATACAAAAGGTCCGACCAAAGAGAATGTAATATCCTCAGAATGCTAAGCTGTCGAGGAGCTGTCCCTGGATCTAAGCCTTGATGTTCTCTACACCAGAGATGTGAAATGGAGGTTTCCAACACAAACCTGTTTTCAAGTCACTGAACTACTGGATAAAGCAGAAAAGCTTACAACTAATCTTTTCCAAAATGTTCTGTCAAGTCAGGTTTTTTTCCAGCAGAAAACAAGAGTATACAACTAGAGAAATATTGAGTGCCAAAACACTGAGTATAGAAACTGGTAGCAATACTGTTGTCAAATTGGAAAGCAACCATAGAGTGTGTCTTTGAAAGAACACTTTTAGCATTATTCTAACATACAGTTCCACAGGTGAGGAAGTCAGGGCAATGTCTATTCTGTGAATCCTAAAGGAGATGAAAAATGGAGCCAGATGCAGAGCACTTCATGTCAAAATTAACTGGCTTTGAGCATGCCTAGAGGCATAAAGTTGGGCACTGCAAATAAAGTAAAGATTCTGTGAACAGTGGAAGTGCCTGGAAATTCCATTTTCATTTTTTAAAACTATGCAGATACCTGTATCTTCCTAGTCAGTGTCCCAAATGGATTTCTTCCTATACATTTTTCTCTGACTCTGGTATGGCAAATTACATTCTTTATTTAATTCTAGGAGTGGTTGGTCAATTACATAGAAAAGTCATAGTGCTCTTCTAAATTCTGCACAAGTTTACAGAAAATGTAGGACCCAAATGTAAGAAATGTTAAGCATTCTTCAAAAGCCCTGGAATATATTATTAGTAGATTTGCAATAGAGTATGCAATGTTTTTACTAAATTATGTATAAAATACTGTGCAAATACTTAGAGACTGCACAGATAAAGCCTGAAGAGACTGTAATTCATCTTGTCTCCATTGTCATGCAGGCCAGTTTAGAAAAGATTCATTCCTTTAAACAGGAAATTGAAACAGAATAAGCAGCATGACATGAATATATTGCCATGTACCTATTCAACTAATGTAAACTTTTTAATGATAAATTATGGGAATGCATAATGAATTGGTTGCATGCTGGGTTCATATATATATGACAAATTTTAAACTGGTTAAATATAGTGCAGTATAGACTTCAGCATAAGCTGCAAAAATACAAAAGCTAAGTAAACACCTAATCAATATTTAAGGAGTGAACTGAAGAAAGTAGCACTGAAAGGGAAAAGGACCACGCAGATAACACCAGATGGAGCTAGGACAAGACATAGATTCCTTCCTGTTACCGTAAGACTCCAGGTGTCATAGCCACATAACTAGAAGCCACCTAAACAGTGGTTTATTGCTATCCCAGTCACAAAATTCAGACAACATCCCCTGCTTCAAACTTGTTAGGTGATGTGCGCTGTCTTCATCCCGAATCCTTGTTTCATACCAGCACCGCTGGGTCCTAATCTCTGCTAAGGAGTTCTCCATGTCACCTGACACAGTACAAGGACAACAAAAAAGCATAGTATCATAGAATGGTTAAGATTGGAGATCACCTACTCCAACCTTCCTGCCATGGGCAGGCTATGCACAGGGTTTCTACTGGGTCTCAGCAAAGAGAGGATTTCACAAGTGAAAGACCTTGTATTTGCTTTTCCAGGAGCACAGAAAAAAGTAAAATGTCAATGTCCAAGTTCAGGAACTATGTGCTAGGCACAAATGGCTTCCACTTGACAAACTATTACTACATGATATTATAAATATCAACTCTGAGACAAAAAGTGTGTCATCAGGAAACTAAGAATTCAGAACACTAGAAAGCAGTGCAAAAGGTTAAGAAAAAAACATGAACATTTCTCATTTAAAAAAACAACAAGTAATTTCATTCTTTGTAATATTTATGACAATGCTGCATAGAGATTAAGTAACTGGCTCATTGAAAGTCCCTGAGAAATTAGAAGTACACAACCTTAGTGCATTCTGTTTCCACTAATGGCTACAACAGTCTAAGAATAAGCAGACAAACATTTTACTTTTATTTCTGTCTGGAATTTATCAATGGTTTACACAATCTTCTCCCATGGATTTCATATCACTAAATGAAAAAAAAAAAAAAAAAAAAAAAAAAAAAAAAAACTATCTGTTAAAAATCAATACAGCTCTACATCCTTTTTAAGAAAACTGCTTAGATTGCTACTGCATGAGTAGGTTCTCACTGTTTCTGCTCTAACTCAGCTGCTTTTGTCAAGATTTACATACCTCTTCTTGAGAACTTTATTTTTTCTTTCTTAGCTTGCCTGCCCTAATACCAAATGCCTAGGGAATCGTGTCTACAGACTAATTGAGCGCTAAGACAGCTGTGTTAAAACTCCATCACCTATAGTGTGGAAGTTTTGTATGATGTTACTGGGAGCATCTGCCAGGGAAGCTGCACTAGATTTTCCATTCCAAGCTGAATTTTATATGCCAAGCATTTTGAACCACATGAATTGTCAAGTTTCAAAAGAGATTTTCCTATCCATTCAGAAAATACTGTGCTTGTAAGAGAGCTGTTTCCAGCACTTAGAGAGCACCTAGCATAAACTAATTCACTGCATCACAAATTTATTCCATCTCACTTTGAATTTATTGCCAAATACTCCTTCTTATTCAAAATTTTGGTACCTTTAGACACCAAGTCTTTGTTATCAAAGGTGAAACAGTATGCCTTTCCTGAGTACATACTAATCACGAGGCACTAAAAATGCTATTAAAACTAATGAAAATTAATAGTTTGAAACAATAAATGCTCTCCTGATTTTTATTTCTATCACTGATTATGGTGTTTTTCTGGATACATACCAATTATTGTTAAAATTGATCCAAATCACCCTATTTTATTGATTTTATTCTCTGGATACACTACTGTGTCTATCTTCTTTGTCTCTTGGAAACAGTAACAAAGACGTTAAACCTGCACTTTCATTTCCTTTCAAATACTTAGTGCGATACCACATGCATTGTTAGGCCTCAAAAGAAGCAAGGTTGTAAAACACTTACATGCTAAATGATTTTGGGGAAATCATTTATTGAGATTCTCAACATCAATATACTCAAGAAATAACAATCAACTACATAATAGTGTCTATAGACCTACAAAGACAAACTGACCTGAATTCATTTGCAGCTTGACACAAGATCGTCAGTTTATTAGTGACAAGTGTGATGCATTTCTGCTTCAGGGATTTTTCTATAGAAGCACCATCACTTTTTAGGGCTTGAATAATGAACTTGATGCTGCCAATACTATTTACAGAGGAAAGCACTGCTGCAGAGCAGCCTAGAATTCTGATTTAATTATACTTCAGTGTACAACTCAAGCAAATAGCAAAAAAATATGTAATGATATTTTAGCATTCTGTTTGTAAAGCTCTCACTGCTGTGATGTACAGTGATAACAGAAATTGCCACAATTCTGTGACCAAATCACATGTGAGCCCTACCTTTTCAATTTTTTCCTCATATGCTCCCATATTTTCATAAGCATTTTTAAATGCATACTGTATGGTATAAACCATTCAAAAAAGGAAGCCACAGTTATCTCTTTAGCTGCAGTTGCTAGTGGAAGGCAGCATGGCTGGTCTGTGTTCAGACCTATGTTCTTTAGTTGCACCTTTCAATGGTTGACAGCAGCAAAGACTACACAATAAAAATGTTTTATTGGTAAAAATGATTACTAGTAGTGGGCAAGACTACTCCATAACATCTTGTGATTGGTGTCTTGACATTTCCCAAATCACTACTCTCCATAAGCCCCAAATGATTCACAAAAATCAATGGCCATTGACAGCACAATACAAAGGTGACAGGCAAGACTGTTATCCCTTTCAACCTATGTGGCAGTACAGATGAGATTATTGTTGTATTTTCAGGTGTACACAGCTCTTCATACCTATAAACGTACATGGAGTCACACAAGTAAATAAATAATAGTTGTTGAATCAATGAGATTATAGACTCCGAGCATATACTCTACAGTGGAAAAAGAACAAGGAACAAAAGACTAAGGCTAGAGAAAATCAGGGCTGCTCAAATACATGAGCACATCACCACTGTGCTACATATTCTAGTTCTCCATAGGAAAAAGCAAAAAATAGTTTTAATATACTTAAGGAATATTTGCTTACATGTAAGAAAAATAATTATCTATATACCTGTCCATGTAAATATACCAAAACTAGAAATCTAAGATCCATGAAGATAAGTAATGACTACTTCAGAGATGATTTCTGTTAAAAGTACTTGTTCCATGACATCAATACACAAACACTTTCTGACTGTATGTTTGGAGTAAATAAATTCAACTGCTTTATTTGTTAGAACCAGACTAGAAGAGGTAGGAATTAATTTTAGTTAATAAAAATGAGATTCAGCATATTGAATAACAGCAGTGGCACATGAAAATAGCAATTTCATAATTGAAGAAAAAGTGGTAAGATGAAGGACAGCAAGGAGTACGTTAGAAGACTGACTGAGTGACAGTTCACACCTTGAAAATTAGTAGCAAGGTACAATTCATAAGGACTCTGATTTTCCAGCATTCTGCATCCAACTCCTGCTGCTTTCCTTTGGAGTTGGATGCCCAGTCCCCTTACTGCCTATAAAAATACCATTGGCCATGTTTGGATGTGAATGGAGGCATCCCAAACTAAGGATCTAAACAGCTCTTGCTACTTCCCAGGTTTCCAAAGCAGCTATCAGCAAAGAAAGTTCTAGCTGGCAGAAGCATTTTGAAATACAGTAGGATGAAAGATCTGTGCTTCAAAATTCAACCACTGAAAGCCACTCACTCTCACAGGAGAGAGTGAGTTTTTGTTGTGAAGCCCTTAGCCTTAGAGTGGTACAGAAAATAGAGAGTAACTAAGAGTACTCAAGGATATTTTAACTGGTGCAGACACAAATAGGCAGCTCAAGCCAGGTGATTTGGGAGTCAGAAATACTTTCGTGCAGTAATAAAGCCTGTGAAGTAAATACAGAAATAACGAAGTCACAGAATCACCTTCTGTATGATGCTTTCTCCAGCTTCATTCTTTGGTTACTCTTTACATAAGTTTGTTTTTTATTTAATCAGCTCTGAAAAGGCAACACGAGCTAAACAAGAAATGCATGAGGAATCCATTTCTTTTCATTAGAACTGAAATACTCTAATCAAGGAAACATTATTTAAACATTTCAAATGCATTACTGTGTATAAATCGCATGTGTGTTGAAGTAACTGATGCTGAAATTTAAAGAAAAGAATTTTATATGAATCAATAGTTACCCGACACTCCCAAGATTAATTGAGATAGTCCACTTCAAATTCAAATTCAAAGAATATCAGGCCACAGCAGTCATTCAGCCATCGGACTCCAATAAAAAAAGTGTGCTCTCCAACCTTTCCTTCAGAACAGGCTGCAAATGGGATGAAGTGAGGCATGAATGACACTGGCTTGAAACATAGCACCAGGGAACATTTGCTAAACTTACAGGACTGAAGTTGTAAGAGAAATAATAATTGAGGTTGTGCTATTCACAGCATCAAAAAACAGCCCACTCTATTTTCTCTTGTAGTTATCTGAAAGAAAGACTTGAAGGTCTCTTCCACCCAAAACTGTTCCAAGATTCAATGGAAGAGCATTTTGACCCCATGAAATGGTGAAGAAGTGTTGAGACGACAGTAGGGGAAACCTCCTAAGCCAGAACCACTGCAATAAAATTGAAAATCACTTTTGTATCATTTTTCATCTAAAAACACACAAAATACAGGATTTGATATGAACCTAAAGATGGTCATAGCACAGAAATTAGTTGCAAAATATATGTGTCTTACATCATTATTTTTCCTATATTCCATAATTAGGCTAGTTATATGTTTACTTTAAATTTCATTAATGGTTAATCACTTCAAAATTTTAACTGTGGAAATTGATTCAGTGTGCTTGAAAAATGATGACCACTGACACTGTTACTAGAGCTCTGTGACCTCCCTCAGCACTTGCCTTCCTTAAGCCCTTCCTAGTGTACATTTTATCCTACGTATGACCTTAGGCTTCCTGGTGGCTGAAACAAACTCCTACCTGTTTCTCATACATCTTCACTACATAAGGAAAAGTGATCTGATCTACTTTGATTGGCATATCCACGAAGTCAGTTACAGGTACACTCAATGTAATATTTCTAATAAAAGAATGAATCAAATTATTGTGCCTATTTTAAAAGAAGAGGTCAGACGGTGACTTGGTGATCCCAAGTAGTTAGGAGAATATATGAATTATTTAGTGTGTTTACTGTATCATCAGAGTGTATATTTTCATGTGATTTGTGATGTTTGCCTTGGTTTATTTTTGCATTAAGACTGGAATTCAGAGTATCAGAATTTTATACCAGTAACAAAATAAAGCAAACACACATGAACTGGCAGAAAATCAGGTGGGGCATCAAGTTTCTGATGAGGAATGAAATTCCGCTGTATCCTGAGGTCATGATGCACCATGTAAAAACTCATAAATATTCAGTATTGATGTGAATGCACACAGGGAAGAGGAAAATCTCCAGAAAGTCTTAATTTATTTCCTTGTTTTTCCCTAAGCAAAGAACAAGGATGGCATTAAAAATAAACAGGAAAATTGTCTCTTTATGGGCAAGATCTATCTAACCAAATCTTCTGATTATAAGAATGATGAAAGTGTGCATTCACTTATGTATACAACTAAATCCCTCTTACGTTCCATAAAATAATCTCTTATTTCTAGCTAAGATGCAGAAATATAAACTGAAAGTGTGACCTCCCACTGATACTTTGTTAGAGAGACAGTATTATGAGGAAGCAAATAATATGGGAGCTTCATTCTTACAAGCTGCTTCACTCAGAGACATACTCATTAAGATATTTTGATTAAATCCCAAGATATTCAGTGCTGGTAGCATCTGCCAACATCTGCAAAAAAGCTACAGACCTTTATGAGAGAAAATACTTCATTTCTTACATACCACCTTCCCAATTTTGGCAAATTCTCTTCAAAGCAATGACTCACATTCGTGTTTGGTCTCACTCATATGGATTGGGAATTCTAGACTGTACTTAAGGACTGTCTCTCAAAATTTAGATAAAAGGAAAATGACAAACACAATAACATAACAATAACTTTGACTCCTTGCAGTGTAACTAAAGCCTCGAGGACTTACTTCTTGGTAAACAAAAGCGGAAGCTGCAAATTAATCTGGCTGAAACTTCCTAATATTACAAGTAGTATGGTATCATTAAGCTTTCAGCAGCCTAGGGTGATACATGGGTTTTATAAACTGCAACCATCAAATATGAACCCAGAACGACCTTATATGACTTGGGGACTACTGGAGTACAATACTGTGTACTGCCAGGGTTTCTCCGCACCAGTGAGCATCTCACATATTATTACTATGTGGTGAGGTGATATGTGTATGCAACCCTTCCAGAGAGAAATATAGTTTCCCTTGCAGTACAGTTACATGCATGTTTGGTTCTGCCTCTAATAACCAGCAGTTTAACACTGACCATCAACCTGATGCAACTCTCTGGAGCAAAACCCAAAACCTATACTGTATTTACAAGATGGTGGTGTTGTTACTGGATTCCAACACCTTCAGAAATGTTAGCACTGAGAGAGTAAATGTGGAGAAAAGCTGATATCTGAGAGAGCAGACAGGGATCATGGTAATTCTTTCCATGATAGCTTCAAGTGAAAATGTATTTGTCAACAAAGAGTATTTTAATACGGTAGTCTTACTATATTAATACACAACAACAATTTCCTCTATCCTTGCATTTAAAGATACTCACTAGAAATTGTACTAAAGGACATAACTGACACAAGGACTAAAATGTCAATTCCATTAATGCATTGTAAAAACAAAAATGGCTCTATACAGTTTACCACTTCATTCCACACAACAATCTCATTCCAAGATCTACCATGTTTGATAAAGAAAGAAGAGATAGTCTGAAAACTAATCTTTTTCCAATGAAAACAGTACCACTTACCAATTATTATGCTGATTTAGTCACCTCTATATTGAAATGCTAGCTATATTACTTTATTTACATAATCCATTACAACATTGAATTTTCCTCATTCCAAACAACATACCGACTACATAAACACACAACCTTCCTAGCCATTTCAAGCATGTCTACTGTTATTTCATAAACAGGGTGTGATTTATCATTTCTAGTTTAGGCTGAGCACTGTGTTTAACATGGTACGTCAGAGTAAGCTCTACTCTGCTTACTGTTACTTGCAAATATTTCCTCATCTCTTTCACTAGTCACTCATAATGGGTTTTCTTCCTTCTGTATTATTATTTTTCCCTTTTTTTCTGCATGGGTAACTTCAATATTCTGAGAGAAGTACTTATTCCCTCCCACCTTTAGAAAGGTACTGAAGTCATACTAGTTCTTTCATGATTTCTCATCCAGATTTGCTTTTGTTTTGAATGCTCATCTTTTCATTTAACATTAACCCGTGAACCATAATGCCCCAAAAATACCTCCAGGAAAACAAAGGCTCAGGATGAGATTTCAAATCACATTTGCCAACTACTCCTCCCCAAGAGATATCACCTCTGCATTTCTAGTGAAATTATCCACTCGGTGATACCTAATTTTGTCCTCAATTCAAACTTCACAGAAGAGCCCAGAGAAGGGCAAAAAAGCTGGTGACGCATCTGAAGCACCAGACCTATAAGTAGTGACTGAGGGAACTGGGGTTCTTTAGGCTAAAGAGGCTGGTGATCTTATCAATCTCTACAACTACCTGAAAGGCGGTTGGAACGGAGAGGCAGACAGCCTCTTCTCTCTGGTGTCAAGCGACAGGACTAGAGAAAATGGCTGCAAGCTGCAAAAAGGGATGTTTAGGCCACATATTAGGAAGAATTTATTTACCTAAAGGGTTACAAATCAAGGTCACTGGTAGTGTAACCATGCCTGGATCTTGTACGTGGTTTAGTGGACATGGTTTAGTGGACCAAAGGTTGGACTTGATCTTTAAGGTCTTTCCCAACCAAAGACGTTCAATGGTTCTGTGGATATAAAATGTGCTTCTTTTTGTCCTCCTGTTTGTTTTTCTTGTAAACTCTGGGCACGTGCACTTTGTAATAACACTACATAGTACAAATACTGCACAATGTACACATTAATTAATTAATAAAGCCATGCTACTGCTGGCAGTGTGACAAGTAAAAGATTGCTGTAGCTCATCTCTGTGCATCTGAAGTCAGTCTCTGCTTGAAGGAGATTATAGCATCTTTGTAACTATTAATAAAAGAACAATAATTACAATTACTGAAGCCTTTAGAAAAATAATTGATTGCTAACTTGATCTTATCTTTGTCTCTGAATAAAAAATCAAAACAAACAGGCAAAGGGATTTTCTGACAGGTTGTGTGCAGTAGATTAAGCAGCACCAGCCCCTTTTGAGGGAAAGCTCTCAAGGCTTTATATATCTGGCTGACGGCCTGGCACTAGGCTCCTCTTCCAGGAACAGGGAGCAAATCCCAAAACATATTAATGGAAAGAATCAAAATATGTTTTTGTGTCCCTGCTACTGGCAGCGAGGTTGGAACTAGATGATCTTTAAGGTCCTTTCCAATCTATACCATTCTATTAATCACAAAGAGCATACTATTGGGGAAATCCACACATACCCTGCCTATGCAATTGGTATTTAAATACATAATATGTATGCATATAAACTCAAACATACCGGTTTAAAAATCCATTTATTATAATAAAAGCCAAGAATTTACCTCCAGAGTTTACAGAAGTCTTGCTCCACTGAATACAGGAAGACTTTGTCATTATCTCTACTGAATTAAGGGTTCACCTGACAGCTATGTTATACATTTCATAATACTTCCCTACATTTAAGACTTTAGTAATAACTGTGATGCATTTTCTTTCTCTTCCAGACTGTTATTGTACACACAGACTTATATTAATCCTGATTAAAGTCATTTGTAATTAAATCAAATTGTTAATATGAGGCTTATTAAAACATAGGGAGAAGAGCTCACAGGATCACTGTCTGAGGGTACATTTGAACTGTGAGACACTATGTTAATGCAGGTCTGATGCAGGATTTACTCAGGTAACTTTTAAGCTGCCAGCATGGGGTCGAGGGCAACACTGATCCCAGTGCACACTTCATCCAGCTTTTAGTCTGTCTTTCCGAAAGAGATATCCGCTGTGCTATGTGCTTTCTACTGGCATCCTACAGAGAGCACCTTTGTTTCAGACTGCACTTCTGTCATGAATTTTAAGCTTCAAATGACAGAGAAATGCATCTAGGGAATGTTAGAATTATTTTCACATGCATCCTGCTATCTTGTTCAACTTTTGTCCTGTTTGTTCAGTGTGTTTAATAAAATGTTGTGATCATCTTTATCTTTTTTATACTTGCGTTTTCCTTCACAACTATAATCATCATCCTGTTTTACAAAATTCTGTCTCCCAATGTATCAAATGCATTTTTCAAGCATACCTAAAAAGTGACAAAGCCACTATCAAGTCTTGTGAAGCTTCCTCTAAGATCTCTAGTACAGGCATCTTATGCGTACATTACCCTTTTTTTAAGCTTCAAAACCTATTATAAATCTATTGTATAAAACAGGCAGTGAGCTTTCATTTAATGATTTTTCTTCTTACCAAATACAATTCACATCAGCAGTATTGTGACACTTCTCCCTGTCTTACTTGTGCATTTCAATTTTGGGGCATTCACTATACCTCTAACGAAGCTTCAGCTTTTTTGAACAGCTTTAAGTGAAAGGGCCCTGCCAAGCTTAGGAGCAAAAAACAATTGAGAAGTTAGGAAATCCATAGAGTGAACAGGCAAATTGAATGTCACCCTCAATGCCAATTCCTGCCAAGGATCAACTGCCAAATGAATGTCCCTGATAACCTTCCTATTTGCCATTCAAAACTGGGGCCTTTGGAGAGCTAGTGAAGATCAGTCTGGCTTTCTAGTAACTAGTCTGTGAAACCTGGGTGGCTTCAGAGAATCGCAAAATGTCCATCAGCTTGATCATCACCTTGTCTACAGAAGTGGAGATCGCATAGCAAGATAATATACGCTGAGTTAGCAATAGTTCAGACAGGGGTCCTGGTCCACAGAAGGAGAAAATGGCATCAGAAACCTTCTCTTCACCTGATCTCAAATTTAATGAGCTGGTAAACAAGAGAATGGCAGAACCTGGCACTGCTTATTGACCAGCTGAAGATGAAATTACCAAATATCGTGTGCTTTTCTCTTCTGCACTTTTTCTTACAGAAAGTTTTACAGGAAAAAATTAATGAAACTTTTGAGTTGTGTTACTCTAGTGATTAACAAATCACTGTATTACTATCTTCCTATTTTTACAGTGTTGACAATCAGCATGTTAACAGCTCTTACATTCCCCTGAATTTTCCTTTTATTTTCAACAGACAAAGCAAAATAAAAACAGTGTTATCGAACTGGAATAAAATTGTAAGATATAATGAACACCAAAGATTTTAAAACCTCTTCATTTGAGGTGGCGATTACTGAAGTGATTTTCTATTATAGGGTAAATGACCACCTTGCAGATAGGGGTTGTTCCTGTATCATCATGCACAGACATATTCTATTACAGACATTCAAAACAGCTGCCAGACAGGCATAAAATTGTGCCATGGCTGACTGCAAAAGCAGGCAACACATTGTACTCCTTGCTGAATAGAATAAAGCCATTAATCTTTATCAGATAAATGATCTCTCAAAACATGCACTCCTTCCGCTCACAGAATTTAAGAAAAACACGGCAATGTCTCATGAACACCAGTAATGAATTTAGGGCTTATTTGATTTTATTACAAAACCTGTACTAATGAGAAGGAAAGGAGAGGAGAAAACCCCCCAGCATCTAGGGTATTTTCTTGTTACTCGTCTTTTATAACAATCCATCTTGACTACACTCATGACCCCTTTTTTTCCTACGGAAAAATACATTTGTGAGCTGTAGAAGACTTTGGGCAAAGGAGGGTATATGGCTAGGGTTTCTGGGCTTTTCACCAAAATAGTTCAGAATATGTGGACTTCCACAACATCCAGAACACATAAGATCAACAGTATTTAGACTTCCCTATGAAAGATTGCATCCTCCTCTGCTTATCAGCTGAATGTTTGGATAGACAAGGCACACTTCTGGAAAGTAAGCTTTAGTAGCTGCAGGCTTTGAGCAAATTTATGAAGACTTGCATGTCACATGGAAGAGTGAAATAACAGCAAGTGATCTTTTTGTATAAGAAACAAAGATTCAGTGCAATTAGGTTGTTAATTTTATGAAAATAATTTTAACAGTACCTCCTTATATACAGGAATTCTGTAAGCTTATTTATTATCACTGTGAACTTTCAAGTATTAAGTAAAAATAAAAAAACCCAACTATACGTTTCTTTTGCAAAGAAAAATACTACATTTTATATGTAATTATCATACCAAGTCCATGTTCAGATGAAGTCAGTGAACAGCTGCTTATGAACTATACATTAGCCTATAACAGTCCGTCTGAGAACATGATATCAATCTATTGCTTGGGAAAGAGGGGAAAATTAGCAGTAAGAAATTCAGAGTGCTAAGTATTAATAGAGAAAAACTACAGAAAAAGAGCATAACAAACCTTGAAAACTGTCTCCTGACTGAGACTTTCTAATGTTTTCACTACATGAAAAAGCAGCCTCATACTTTTTCATGGCTGTAAAGAATGCTAAATTCAACATTTTCATTGCCCCAGTGGTTGAAACACTTCCTGATATGATTTAGGGTCAGTCACAAACTTAGTATTATTCCAAAGCAATTGATTACCACTGGCATCTGGTCTCAGTTCAGAGCTATTGATAGGCTTCACACATTAATCCAATGCAGATCTTTGTGTCACGTAATAAATATCAAGACATCCAGAAATGGTGAAAGAAGAGATTTTTTACTTTGTTGAGTCAAGGAACCACTAATAGAGCATGAAACTACAGAGGATGACACCTGATCATGAAAAACAGATTTGTGTCTCCAGTGAGACACACAGCTCTTCATTTAGCAGTGTCAAATCATCCCCTGAGTTACAGTGATAGATGGCTGTGGATGTGTAAACGCATTTACATTGAGGTCCCACAAAACTCCAATACAAAAACCTAGAATACATTCCAGGTAAATGAATATTCTGTGACAGCAAAGAGGGCATAATTCTTGATGAGTTGGGTCAGAAATCCATCTAAAGAAGGTCAAAAAAATACAGACAGAAAGATGGTGACTTCTGAAACTTGATGTGCTATAAAGTCACTTAAGCTTTGTGGGTTTCCTTTTTACTTTTTTAACCAAAAATCAACAGAGTCTTTATAAATAAAAAATAAGCATTTGTGTTTTATATGAAAGTTCTGTGAATTAAAGGTGTCCTGCTGTTCTTATAATGTCAAGACATGAGAATATTTAACATGAGAGAGTATATCCATAAAATGTTGTAATAATTTAGAGAGAGTGTAAATCTATTTGGGTTGGTGCCTGCAATTCAAGCACAGCAACCAGCTTTCTCTGAGACTTCAACAAGCAAGGAAGCAACTTTGCCAAAAAGAAGGAAATTTATAGAACCCATGAACAATAAGTAAAGGAAAAAAATTTCCTTTTCCCCAATTAA